>WNWK01000092.1:12500-295000 GCA_009830355.1 Cherax destructor | reverse complement strand
TTCAGTACTAGTCTGGAGACCTTAATTCAGTACTAGTCTGGAGACCTTAATTCAGTATTAATCTGGAGACTTGCCTTCAGTACTAGCCTGGAGACCTGACTTCAGTACTAGCCTGGAGACCTTCCTTCAGTACTAGTCTGGAGACCTTCCTTCAGTACTAGTCTGGAGACCTTCCTTCAGTACTAGTCTGGAGACCTTCCTTCAGTACTAGTCTGGAGACCTTAATTCAGTACTAATCTGGAGACTTGCCTTCAGTACTAGTCTGGAGACCTTCCTTCAGTACTAGTCTGGAGACCTTCCTTCAGTACTAGTCTGGAGACCTTCCTTCAGTACTAGTCTGGAGACCTTAATTCAGTACTAATCTGGAGACTTGCCTTCAGTACTAGTCTGAAGACTCTCCTGAGGTATCAGCCTACAGACCTGCCTCAGGTACCAGGCTAATGGGTAGGTGGTGGTATATGTCATGTTTCATAACGCGGCTCCAGGACATTATGACTAGCTCAGTGACTACGTACCTTGCTGACCTTTTTTCGGACATATTGGACGTTAAATGGAGGGTTTAATGCATCCGCATGTATTAAATAACTTAGCCTGTAACTCAACGATCCGAGAACTTTATCCCCGTATCCTGTAACTCTGGGCAACTATACGTAGCAGCTTATGGAGGTCCGGCCATGAGCTGTTAACACACCAATATATAATGTGTGTTTATGTATGTGTTTACGTGTGCAAATGCATGCTTAATATTTTTATTATGCACCCCATACCCATCCTGTGGGTGGTAGTCAAAAGATTACAGAGGTACATAATGGGTCCAGGGACTGGGCCCCAAAGTTTTGATAGCTGAGCAAGTTACAAAGGTAATGAACGTCAGGTAGATCTGGTCACAACCATATGTGATCTTGTATATAGCATATCCAAGCTATCACTGAAGAAACAGTCGGAATTCCAACTGTTAATAAACATTTAACATGAAAATGAATCAGGAAACCACTTCGGGAATGCCTAACAAAATTATTGCTAACAACCTGTAACTTGGTTGTTATTTAAAGCTGCTGGGGGCACAAATATTGATGTGTCATGTTCAGTCATTATGTGATGATAATATACTCGGCAGTCCTGACACGGGTCTTTGCCAGATGATGACATGTCACTGCCTCCTGCAGTCATGTCGGAGTCTGTACAAGTAATGTACCATTTACAGCCCTATGGCAGGGACCACCCTATCACCAGGGCACGGTGAGATTATGAGATGGTGTGCCATAGCACCAAATACTTGGCACTGACACAGGATTGTTACCCGGCCCCAAAGTACCGGGACCCATCAAGGCTTTTGTAGGCTTTTAGATTCTCTTTAATATAGGAAGATATATTGTTCACTTACGAGATAATGATTTTATTCCATATAGTTATCAACACATGTTTGTGCAGAGATGTGCAATGTGGATGACAAATGCAAAAATGAGTTAGTTTACGTGACTGCAAAATCTTATGGAACTACTTTAATACAGGTACCAAGTATTCACACTTTTAATAAATCACATAATAAGTCTTACTTTTGGAGATATAAAGCTCTCGGTATAACAGATGATGGGAGAGCTCTCTTCATCCTTTTTATATCTCCAATTGCAAGTCCTATGTTGCTGAGAGCTGCTAGTGCTGGTACTGACATTATTGACCATGTTAACTGCCTGTGTTGCTGAGAGCTGCTAGTGCTGGTACTGACATTATTGACCATGTTAACTGCCTGTGTTGCTGAGAGCTGCTAGTGCTGGTACTGACATTATTGACCATGTTAACTGCCTGTGTTGCTGAGAGCTGCTAGTGCTGGTACTGACATTATTGACCATGTTAACTGCCTGTGTTGCTGGAGCTGCTAGTGCTGGTACTGACATTATTGACCATGTTAACTGCCTGTGTTGCTGAGAGCTGCTAGTGCTGGTACTGACATTATTGACCATGTTAACTGCCTGTGTTGCTGAGAGCTGCTAGTGCTGGTACTGACATTATTGACCATGTTAACTGCCTGTGTTGCTGAGAGCTGCTGCTGCTGCCATTATTGTCTAGGTAAATTGCCTGTATTGCTGAATTCTGTTGTTGCCACCACTGACCAGGGCAAGCAGTGCCAAACTCTTCCTGTGATGCTGAGAGCTACTACTGCTAATGCTGCTGCTGCCACTACGGACGAAGGCAACAAGTTGCCCCAGTTATTTCTAAACATTCACCCACGCTACTTCGGCTGGTATTTACCATACAGTTACAGTGAACAACAGTAATGTGAATTGCGACACAACTTTTGCACAGTCACTCGCCTGAAAGTTTATCTCCATTTAGATTTTTCTCTTTACTCTTTCAGTTTACCCTCGCGACAAGTTCATACTGTACCCTGGGGTATTAAACCTTGTGACACGGTCACACTGTACCCTGGGGTATTAAACCTCGTGATAGGGTCACACTGTACCCTGGGGTATTTCACTGGGAGACCCTTTAAACAGAAAGTGCCTTGATAAAGTTTCGGTCCATCCTTAAACATTCTCAGACTTTTCTCACTGAATTGTGGCTTGACAATGGTCTAGTACTGAACTGTTCGAGCCACGGTAGTGTGATTTTCACTTTTTAAACTGTCTTGATACTTCTGAAAAGCTCTTAATCCAAGGAGTTAAGAGTTCCACTGCCATTCATGGGATCAAGCCTAAGCACCTACCATTCCACAGGCTGTATGACTCCTACCGATTCAGTGCTTACTAGAAGAAGCAGCAGAAGAAGAAGCAGCAGAAGAAGAAGCAGCAGAAGAAGAAGCAGCAGAAGAAGAAGAAGCAGAAGAAGAAGCAGCAGAAGAAGAAGAAGCAGAAGAAGAAGAAGAAGCAGAAGAAGAAGAAGAAGCAGCAGAAGAAGAAGAAGAAGCAGAAGAAGAAGAAGAAGCAGAAGAAGAAGAAGAGCAAGAAGAAGAAGCAGAAGCACAGAAGCAGCAGAGAAGAAGAAGAAGAAGCAGAAGAAGAAGAAGAAGAAGAAGAAGAAGAAGAAGAAGAAGAAGAAGAAGAAGAAGAAGAAGAAGAAGAAGAAGAAGAAGAAGAAGAAGAAGAAGAAGAAGAAGAAGAAGAAGAAGAAGAAGAAGAAGAAGAAGAAGAAGAAGAAGAAGAAGAAGAAGAAGAAGAAGAAGAAGAAGAAGAAGAAGAAGAAGAAGAAGAAGAAGAAGAAGAAGAAGAAGAAGAAGAAGAAGAAGAAGAAGAAGAAGAAGAAGAAGAAGAAGAAGAAGAAGAAGAAGAAGAAGAAGAAGAAGAAGAAGAAGAAGAAGAAGAAGAAGAAGAAGAAGAAGAAGAAGAAGAAGAAGAAGAAGAAGAAGAAGAAGAAGAAGAAGAAGAAGAAGAAGAAGAAGAAGAAGAAGAAGAAGAAGAAGAAGAAGAAGAAGAAGAAGAAGAAGACTACTACTAGTAGTAGTCTAATTAAAGGTCACGTTGCTGGGAGATTTAGTAATTTGTTGTAGTTTAATCAGTCTTGAGTGTATTAGACGTTGTGGGTTGGCTGCCACTGCTGCTACACTGTTGTACACCTGCAAGTTAACATTACTGTACTACTGTGTAACACTGCTGCTACACTGTTGTACACCTGCAAGTTAACATTACTGTACTACTGTGTAACACTGCTGCTACACTGTTGCACACCTGCACGTTAACATTACTGTACTACTGTGTAACACTGCTGCTACACTGTTGTACACCTGCAAGTTAACATTACTGTACTACTGTGTAACACTGCTGCTACACTGTTGTACACCTGCACGTTAACATTACTGTACTACTGTGTAACACTGCTGCTACACTGTTGTACACCTGCAAGTTAACATTACTGTACTACTGTGTAACACTGCTGCTACACTGTTGTACACCTGCAAGTTAACATTACTGTACTACTCTCCAACACTGTGTAACACACTACACCCCAACCAACACCTCATAACTGTCTTCTGTATCTCTACCAATATCTACATACCTACCCCTCCCTCCCTCTCTCTCTCCCTTGCCTCAACATCCTTCTCCCTTCATCCGCGTCCCATACCCTTCTCTTCCATGTCCCTAACCCATCATGACCCTCATTAATCACGTCCCTCATGCCATCACGTCCCTCACCCTTCATGTCCTCCACCCATAATGTCTCCCCCATCACGTCCCCCACTCATGTCCCTCACCTCCCACAGACACGGTGCAGTGTACACACAATCTTCCACCTCTCTTATTATCATGGTTTTCCTTATAATTTCTGCAAACAACTCCCATCAAGTAACAAGCAAGGTAAAGAACTTTTCCTTTCCTAACCTCACCTCTCCTCTACCCTCTTCTTCACCTCCCTTTCCTCACCCCAACCCCTCCTTTCCTTTCCCTCTTCCTAAACCCTCCTCCTCCTTCCCTAACTTCCCTTGCTGAACCCCTCTCCTTTATTCTTCTTCCCTCTAAAGTCCCCATCTTTCCTCCCCAACCATCCTCTCCTCACCTCTACCCTTCCTCCCCAAATATCTTCTCCAAAACCCTGTCCTAACTCCCCAACCATCCTCTCCACCCGGTTTCCTCCCCTCCCTCTCTCCCCAACTCGCTTCCACCTGAACATAAATCACACAAAGCCAAACCAGGCGTTCATCTTCGCATTAAGATAATTGATTCACCATTTCTCGATTAAGATGTTTGCACAAACCACTCATTGTCCTGATTGAGCGTGACAAGATCTTGGTTGCTTAATTGTTTTGGACTGTGTCCTTCAAGACCCTCTTGTGTTGCTGGCGTGCACAAGACCCCTCTTGTGTTGCTGGCGTGCACAAGACCCTCTGTGTTGCTGGCTTGCTGGCGTGCACAGACCCTCTTGTGTTGCTGCAGACCTCTGTGTTGCTGGCTACAGACCTTGTGTTGCTGGCTGCACAGACCCTCTTGTGTTGCTGGCGTTGCACAAGACCTTTGTGTGCTGCACGACCCTCTTGTGTTGCTGGCTTGCACGAGACCCCTCTTGTGTTGCTGGCTTGCACAGACCCCTCTTGTGTTGCTGGCGTGCACGAGACCCCTCTTGTGTTGCTGGCGTGCACAAGACCCCTCTTGTGTTGCTGAGTGTTGTTACTGCTATTACTTTTGCCCCGTACAGCTTGTAACACATACAAAATATATGTAGTAACATCTAGTGCAATTTTTGGAAGGGTGGACTGGTAAGCCAGAGGAAGGCTTCTGTCAGATTACCAAAAGTTAGTGGCGGATCATTATAAGAATATAAGAAACAGGCCTACTGGCCCATGATTGGTAGGTCCAAGTCACACCCGCAAGGCCTGTTTTACAAGGCATTTGCAGTGCTTCACGATGAGCCTTAACTAACCTAAGAAGTACAAGGCAGCGGTGGTGTTGACAAAGGTCCACTCAGAGTAAAGGCAAAAAATTCCTTTGAAAATTCACCAAACCCGAGTAAAGAATTGTGTATATGAAAGAGTGTTGTGTGTTCACTGGCACTCCCTTAACACTACCACCTCCACGACGCTGCTTTTATATTATATATTAAGCAATGTAGTTGAGTGTGTAGCTGTGGTGCTTGTGCAAGTTATCACCTGCTTATTACGTCACAAGAAATGTTTGCAAGATGACACGAAATTAATAATTAATAAATAATTCGAATAATACTCATTCATTTTCACTGTCACCTATATTTTCTCTCTCTCTCTCTCTCTCTCTCTATATATATATATATATATATATATATATATATATATATATATATATATATATATATATATATATATACACACATATATATATATATGCAAGAAAACCACTATGAAAAAATAGAAGAATTCCAAGCGGTTTTCTTGCATATTTTGATATCAACTGTTTACTGTGATCTTTTTGCATTTTTAAAATATATATATATATATATATATATATATATATATATATATATATATATATATATATATATATGCCATAAGATCACAGTAAACAGGTGGTAATACCACAATATACAGAACAACCATTTTGAAAAAAATAGTGAACTTCCAATATAAACAAGGTAAAGTCATAATAAACAAGTAATGAATGAACAGAAGAATGTACGGGAATCGAATTGAGGTGTAGAGTAGCATCAGAGAGAGTGTTGGGTGGTGGTGGTTGTTATACAAGTGACGGTAACAAGACTCTGCTAGTGGAACCTGCGTGTTTGGTACAGCGTAGCACCTGCAACACACACCACCTCCATTCGTTTCCCTGTCTATTCTTCTGGTATAACCTCTGAGCTTAGCTCACACCTCTACAACACAATTGTCCTCAAAGATTTGTTAAGTTATACCATGAATTAAGGAAAGATCCTGGACGTCACCTTACGAAACAGACAAAGCAAATGCGATAGTAATTATGGACAAGGTAGATTATAGTGGAAAAATTAACATGTTATTAGAAGACGGGGAACTTACGTGTCCCTTAACATAGTTTTACACTTAGCACGCGCTACGTTTGCTCAAATTCCAGTGGAACATTTACTTTGCACAAGATCACAGCATCATAACCCCATCTCGTCCCACTCCTTCCTCCAAACTTTTATGAAAGATGCTACAACGGAAGAGTCTCCATCACGGTTGAATAACTTTTCCTAGGATCAAAGACTCTTTCCTTCTCTCTTGTTACAGTATTAACAAAAATTTAATACTGTATGCTCCCAATATCAGTTTGCAAAATTTTATATTTATAAGTTATTTTATGAAATCCTTAACAAGTGTTTCACCGAATCCTAAAGAAATATCTTTATCTTTAGGGAAAGTCACTGACGTTTGGCCACATTACCCCTAATGACAGGGATGTTTAATCCCAAATATCCGACCTGGAACGTGCGTAGCTATTTCTTGCTAGAACCACAAGTAAAACAAGTCATTTGAATGCATGACCTATATTCCGGACGAGAACTTTCTCAGCTAGGTCACCTCAGGTCACTGGAAGTTAAAGAGGAGAGCTACTGCTGCTGATTCTGTTACTATTACTGCTGCTGCTACCACCACAACCCCACCAATCTCCGCTATATACACTCACTGTTCTCGCGTAATGTTTGCATTGCCTTGTCACATCCCCAGGTGGGCAAATCATTGTTTTAATGCCTCGTTAAATTTTGTGTGTACATTTACCTAATACTACAGTATTTATAAAATAAATTACCAGTTGCAGGAGCACACACCTACACTTCAGTAATAAACAATATATGAAGAGAAATCTTATAGTTTAGCAGAGGTGCTTAAAGATTACAAGCAGTGGTATTACTCTGGATCACAAGGCTCCATCTCAGAGCCTTGACGGTAAGGAGACGAGGATCCAAAATGATTACAAAGACTGAGTCAAATAGCCAAAATTACGTGAATGAGAGCAAATGGTTGATTGGTTATTTGGGTTTAAAGCCTATCGACTATACGAAGGTCATTAAGACTGAATGTCACCTGTTTACTACCAATCAAGAAAATTTAATACCTAAAATAGGGACTACAGTAAACTCTCAGCATATATGAACAGTGACATACAGCTCACGGTATATACATCCTGAGTGAATGTGGGCATACACAAGCATTTTATCTTGCCTGGACCTATGAAAATTCACCCTTTTCTTAGCCAATAATAACTTACGATGGTCTCTCCACACGTGCTGAGGGTCACACACGACACAAACCACTTGTTCCCAGCACACATGACCTGCCTCGCTGCTTGCTGACCACACATGACCTGCCTCGCTGCTTGCTGACCACACATGACCTGCCTCGCTGCTTGCTGACCACACATGACCTGTGCTTCGCTGGTTACTGACCAGCCACAAGCAACAGCCACCCTCAACCATCCAGATTAAACTAGCTAAAATATATTTCGTTTAAACACACAAGGTGAATAAAGGAAATAGTAACGTTCTAGATTTAGAAAGAGGACAAGAATGAAACCCCATCACACAGATACTTCAGAGGGATGTGAATAATCGCTTTATGAAACCAACAAGTTGATAAATGCGACACTTGTGCATCATATAGGTATCTTTATTCTTGACTGATTACCTCGAACTCCTCATCTTCCACTTTTCTCTGCATTGGACTGAAGAAGCCACTGGCTGGAGAAACATTTCCAGAACAAAGATACCCAAATGTTCCAGAGGCATCATCGTCGAGTGCCATTAAGAACACCTGCAGCAGTCATGTATGAGTGATCCGTGTGTGACAGTGCCCACACAAGACACTGCAGAACAAGATTTTCTTGACAACGGATGGTTCCATGAAGAGCCGACGCCGTGCCATTATCAACTTGTTCTACATTTCTTCTTCACCCGGACATATAATGGTAAAATTTACGACTAAGCAAATATTCATTACAATTATAATGATCTACTTTTGACACACACGTACAGCGTAAATTCTAAAACTTTCATTAACACAATGTCTTTATGGAGAAACTCGAAGCTAATTCCACATTGTCTTAAAATTAAATACTTTTCGAAAACTTTTCAGTTACTTGGTATTTGAACCCTCGTCTGACGGTGATTAATACACACATCTACACTTTTTAACAAAGTTATACGCAAATCATAGCCTTCTGGAGCGATAAACAAAACACAGTTGCAGAGAGGAACTTTATTAAGACGTTTTAACTGAAGACTCCTGTCCACCACACTGCTCATAGGGGTATTTTTTTCGTCAGAAAAAATGCCTCTTGCCGCGGGTTATAGTCATATGATGACCCACTAAATAACTCAGCAGCCGCTGGAGTACAGGCGACATACCTTTGACATACCTGGGAGAGGGCTCGTGGGTTCCTCTTCATTACGGCCCCAACTGAGGCTAGGCATCCTGGCTGATGTCTAATCAGCCAGGCTGTTGTTGCTAGTAGTCCTCAGGCCTACACAGCCATCACTGCTTGATAATATGACACTTCCAGCATATAGCAGTCCAATTTCTTATTAAAAATGTCTCCCTTCGTCTCAGTAATATCCGTATCAGGTTTAATACGCAGTCGTGAACCAAGGATGGCTGTGGCACCCTTGATTTTCACTTAATATAGTCTACATTACTCTCCATATTTCAAACTCCAGTAAGTTATGATAGTGTGCAGCTGGAGGACCTGATCGCTTAGTACTGTCCATTTGTATATATTATCAGATCTCTCTCTCTCTCTCTCTCTATCTCTCTCTCTCTCTCTCTCTCTGTTCCAGAATGTACATTTCAAGTGCTGCTAAGTGTTTCCAGTACTTTACAAATTTTACTGATTCTATGCAGACAGTAAACGACTTCCACACATTTTCCGACTCCGATCTCTCTCGTGCGTTGAAAGGTTGTGTGAGCTCAGAGCACAGAACACTATCCCGGTCATGAGAGCACAAGTGATTTGAATACTGCCGTAATTGGCGTGACTTCTTTCTGTTTTCAAGTTCTCGTAATACATCCTAACGATTTCCTGCTCTGTGTTGCGTCTACGTTATTGTGTTCTCTGGTAGGTTATGTAATATCATTTTTATCAAATTTTTACCAGTTTTTCTTTTTATCAGATGGCCTGTCTACGTTTGCCTGTGCTCGTTCAGAGTTCTTTATTCTTTCAATATCTAAGCAGTTGGAAATTGTCACCGATGAATATAATTTTATTCTCCTTTGCCCACTGGAAGGCTGCTGAAATCTTATTGTAATTTTTCTCTATCTTTTTCTAAGGTAACTTTTATAGAGTATTTTGGTATCGTCCGTAAAGGATGACTACGAAGCAGTGGCTAGTGTTCTTTCCTTTATCTGTTATAAGGATGAGAAACAGTCAAGGGGATACTGAACATTTTGTTTCTGTGTGTTTTGTTATAAATGCGAATATCCATTTCCGAACTTTTCATGTTAAACCTACTGACCTCACTTTACAGGTTAACACTCCTGGGTTGCATTTGTGAAATGCATTCGCAAAATCCAGTGAAGAGCACATTTGCGTTACGATTTGCTTTTCTAAAGTTTCAGTGCGAAGATTCACCTAATTTCGACAAATATTGCACCCTACTTTTACACAGCTCGAGTGTAAGGTACGATCACATGCACCGCATCATATATGCTGCCCATACAAGATTCATGTGAGAGTGATGATGACTGTGTGAACTGATAGTGATGATGACGGGGTGGGTTGCGATAGTCATGATGACGGGGTGGGTTGCGATAGTCATGATGACGGGGTGGGTTGCGATAGTCATGATGACGGGGTGGGTTGCGATAGTCATGATGACGGGGTGGGTTGCGATAGTCATGATGACGGGGTGGGTTGCGATAGTCATGATGATGGGGTAGGTTGCGATAGTCATGATGATGGGGTGGGTTGCGATAGTCATGATGACGGGGTGGGTTGCGATAGTCATGATGACGGGGTGGGTTGCGATAGTCATGATGACGGGGTGGGTTGCGATAGTCATGATGACGGGGTGGGTTGCGATAGTCATGATGACGGGGTGGGTTGCGATAGTCATGATGACGGGGTGGGTTGCGATAGTCATGATGACGGGGTGGGTTGCGATAGTCATGATGACGGGGTGGGTTGCGATAGTCATGATGACGGGGTGGGTTGCGATAGTCATGATGACGGGGTGGGTTGCGATAGTCATGATGACGGGGTGGGTTGCGATAGTGATGATGACGGGGTGGGTTGCGATAGTCATGATGATGGGGTGGGTTGCGATAGTCATGATGACGGGGTGGGTTGCGATAGTCATGATGATGGGGTGGGTTGCGATAGTCATGATGACGGGGTGGGTTGCGATAGTCATGATGACGGGGTGGGTTGCGATAGTCATGATGACGGGGTGGGTTGCGATAGTCATGATGACGGGGTGGGTTGCGATAGTCATGATGACGGGGTGGGTTGCGATAGTCATGATGACGGGGTGGGTTGCGATAGTGATGATCACTGTGTGGACTGTGATAGTGATGATCACTGGGTGGGCTGTGATAGTGATGATGACGGGGTGGGCTGTGATAGTGATGATGACTGGGTGGACTGTGATAGTGATGATAACTGTGTAGACTGTGTTAGTGATGATGACTGGGTGGACTGTGATAGTGATGATGACTGGGTGGACTGTGATAGTGATGATGACTGGGTGGACTGTGATAGTGATGATGACTGGGTGGACTGTGATAGTGATGATGACTGGGTGGACTGTGATAGTGATGATGACTGGGTGGACTGTGATAGTGATGATGACTGGGTGGACTGTGATAGTGATGATGACTGGGTGGACTGTGATAGTGATGATGGCGGAAATCAACTTTGTGACCGTGAGGAAGACACGATAAACCATGTGATAATGATTACACTATAAACTTTGTGATAGTGATAACGGGACAGACTGTGATAGCGATCATAACTAGACAGACTATGAATGTAATGATAACTGGACAGACTGTAATAGTGATAACTGGACAGACTGTAATAGTGATAACTGGACAGACTGTAATAGTGATAACTGGACAGACTGTAATAGTGATAACTGGACAGACTGTAATAGTGATAACTGGACAGACTGTAATAGTGATAACTGGACAGACTGTAATAGTGATAACTGGACAGACTGTAATAGTGATAACTGGACAGACTGTAATAGTGATAACTGGACAGACTGTAATAGTGATAACTGGACAGACTGTAATAGTGATAACTGGACAGACTGTAATAGTGATAACGGGACAGACTGTGATAGTGATAATAACTAAACTGACTGTCTTAAAATATTCTCTGTTTTTAACATCCTGGTACATGTTAAATCACATTAAAATAGGCTTCCTCTTCATGTACATTTATCATTAAAAAAATAACTCCGTACTTCTAAGAAATAAGAGAAAAACATTCTCGTTCGTATTTTCTTAGCATGTTTACTGCTGGGCGAAAAAACTGTCCCTGTGTCAGGAAAAACTCGCATACTTTTTTTACAAGTATTTACTCATATACTGAAACAAACAACACAAACCCCCCCTCAAAAAATATACATCACCAGATACAAAATTTGAGCATTTAACTACGTGTGTGAAGGTCCAATTCTGTGCTGAGAGCAAAGCTCTGTGATACGATGAATTCGTCATGTAAATGATGGCCATTTATTTACATGACAATGTCTTTGAAATGTGTTCCGTCACATGGACACACTTTATTCAACACACTAACTGAAGTACATATTTTAGCGGCTCCTCTGTTTAGTCCAGTTACTTTTTAGCATACCTCCATTATGTAAAACAGTTACTTTTAGCGCCTTCATTGTGTGATCTAGTTAGTTTTAGCTCCTCCTTTATGTAGTATAGTTACTTTTAGCACCTCAATTGTATGGTTTAATCTGCTATGGTTCGTGGACTAGTTCATGGTCCACAACAGTCACTAGAAGAGTCAGGGTGAGACTGTTCATTGTCTCTCTTAATCCCCTATTGATGCGTTTCCTCCAGGTGTTTTAAGTACCCTTTATGTGGATGACGTATCCATTTCCTGTAGAGTCTGTTTCTGGTAGCGGAACAAGTTTTATAATTTGCGCAGTTCCATTTACAATCTAAGAGCTGTTATTCTACCTCAGCTCAGTTCCAAGTCCAATCATTTAAGGTTTACAGTCGACTACCACCTAGTCGACCATTTTTACTCAAAAAGTTCACGTTCACCTAAATCCTATTCTACTTTTGCATGGTCGCAGGACTAGTGTATGATCCAAAGCTTACTTAGTACCTTTTCTTAGGTCACTGGCGAACTCGTGAGTGCCTGTCATAGGCCGTGAGAGAGCACTGGCCTACATTATTTACAAAGTGATCTCTCTGTGATTTGATTAAGCCAATGTGTGGCCGAAAATGTTGTCAGTAAAGAATGGCATTATGTTGCATCTCTCTTTTTTTTCTACTATTCGGAGACGTGACAGAAATGCTTTTCGGCTACCAAAAAGGTTTTGGTATTACGAAACACCGGTCAACAAGACCAGTATGCCACATACCATATGTCGGGTAACAAGACTAGTATGCCACATACCATATATCGGGTAACAAGACTAGTATGCCACATACCATGTGACGGAACAAGACCAGTATGCCACATACCATGTTTTGATTAAACAGAGAGAGTTTCTCTTCTCTAACTACCTTCATTCAGGAATTAATGTATGACGTATGGCTTTGGGTTTCGGAAATACTGTTGGAACACAGTTTCAAGACGATCGAAAATTATTTAATTCTCGTCCATACCCACGGATGTCACATTCCTGGTAAACAGCAGTTTAAGGGGCACGTCAGTTCCCCTGTTTTCTAATATGTTATTTTTCCACTATAATCTACCTTGTCCATTATTACTATCGCATTTGCTTTGTCTGCTTTCGTAAGGTGAAGTCCAGGATCTTTCCTTAATTCATGGTATAACTTAATAAATCTTTGAGGAAAACTGTGTTGGTGAGGTCTGAACAAAGCTCAGACCTCTCCAACAATTGTCCTCTCTCCAACAAATGTCCTCTCCAACAATTGCCGTCTCCACAACTGTCCTCTGTCCAACAACTGTCCTCTGCACAACTGTCCTCAAAGATTTCTTAAGTTATACCATGAATTAAGAAAAGATCCCAGACTTCACCTTAAGAAAGCAGACAAAGCAAATGCGATAGTTATTATTTACAAGGTAGATTATAGGGTAAAAAAATAAACAGGATATTAGGAGACGGTTAAACTGAGGCGCCTCTTAACTCCTGGTTGTATCTGGTATAGTGATGCCAAGAAACTGCGGATAAGGACACTTGTGTACAGTTTAAGACATTAAGTGAAACGCTTCCCTATGAGTGGCGTCATGACACGTAATGAAACCACTCCTGGAGAAACTTTTCCTTAATAAATGTTGTGAACTGTGCACAAGTGTTGTTTACCACAGTGCAACTGCCTGTGCACATCTGGTGGAGTCTCCTGCTGCTGCTGGACCTCCACTCTGGTACCTCCACTCTGGTACCTCCACTCTGGTATCTCCATCAGTGACGAGGACAAATTAGTTATGACAATGATTTTCCAGTGAACTGATATTTTTATAGCATAAACTCTCTTACAAAGCTCCTCTATACACAGCGTTTTTTTTTTTTTGGACATGTGATTGAAGTAGTACATCCAAAATTGAACAGCACACGAAAAACCCTTCATAGTACGTTCTATTTTATTGTAGATGAACTTTTTTAATTCCATTCGCAAAAAAAAAAAATCGCACTATATAGAATAGGAGTATAAGAGCTCAGTTTATTATTCTTTTTTAAAACATATTTAGTGATTTATTCTATAATTTTACTTTAAATTTACTTGAAATTCAAATGTTTCCTCACATTGGATATTTTTTTTAGTCACTGTAAATTATCCGCCATTAATAACTATACCATAACGAAGCCAGAGTGACTTATCAATACCTCAATCCCGAAAGTGCAAGAATTTGTAACTACATTTTAAAACGTACCCACGCTGGACACCTGGAAAACCTGACCACAACACTCACCTGGAAGCAAAAGAAAGAACATTTAAACTACGTGAATGAATGAGGTTATTTGACTTAGGTATACGTGATGGTACTTTATGAATGACCTGCGGGTATTTAACTTAGGTATAGAGGACGGTACTTTGTGAATGACTGGGGATATTTAACGTAGGTATTTTGTAAATGATAGGAGGTATTTGATGTAGGTACAGAGACTGGTACTTTGTAAATGATTGGGGGAGGAAGGGGGTGCGTGACGCAGGTACAGAAGAGTAATGAACTTGCTGGTATTTTGTAAACACACGATTTTTAGTTATATAATACATACTACAATTTGAGTACATGTACACATGTGTATATCTGTTAGAACCTAAAGAACCGCTACACACACACACACACGCACGCACGCACGCATATACAACAGGCCTAGTGTCTAATCGACATGTGTCTAGGACAAAATGGTAACTAACACACACACACACCTATAAGAGAAATGCACAACTTATATTCTGTCAATGAAATTAATCGTAAGTTACTAGATAACTACCAGGCTTAGAGCACCACATTCCCGTTCCCTTCCATGGACCACATTCCAAGGACTATCCCTGTACCATAATTCAGTTTCCAATCCCTTCACATTCCAGCTTTAATTCGTGTGCAGTCCAGTTACCATTCCTGGACCACATTAGGTCTCTGCTTAGTCTTATCTTAAGCCAGGCAACAAAGTGGCCATCAGGGGACTGTAAAGGAAGGTCCGTGGCCGCACCTGGAATTGGCAAAGAAGCGATCGTAACCAAGACAAGTTAGTGGACTCTTGTCGGAGTGTTCGTCTGCTGGATTAGAAAGTTTTCTGTTGCACTAGTGTGCCGACTAAGAAATTACCAGCCAGGGTTAAACCTGTCTCTTCCAAATGTACTTTATCAGGTCACTTGTTCTTACTGTAACGATGCATTAGATAAATAAGATAGCTGCGATTTTTTTTTTTACAGAAATGTTCTGGAGACAGTAGAAGATAAGGTAATCTGTCCCTCAGCCTTGATACTATTAATGAAATAAAACTGCATTAGATATATTAATACAAGGAAATGTGGACATTGCCACACATGTGTCTTACTCCTCTAGCTAAGTCACCTCATTTAGCAATTTTGCGCACACACATACTATATATATACAGTGGACCCTCGGTTTTCGTTCACCTCCAAACTCGAACAATTATGTAAGTGTATTTTTGTAAGAGCTTTTGTAAGTGTATTTTTGGGGGTCTGAAATGACTAATCTAATTTACATTTGTACTTATGGGAACAAATTCGTTCGGTAACGGCACTCAAACAGCATTCTGGAAAGAATTTTCAACGAAAACAGAGGGTCCACTGTATATATATATATATATATATATGTCGTGCCGATTAGGTAAAACTGGTCAATTAGCAAGAACTCAGCTAAAATTAAGTCCTTTCTAAAATTTTCTCTTATACGTTTAATGATATATTTTTTTCATTTATGTTAATGTAAGAATTTACAATTTTGTACCAAGAGAAACTTTGAAAACCTACCTAACCTTATTACAACAAGCGCAATTTAATTTAGCCTAACCCAACTAAATATATTTTAGATACGTTAACATTAATTTAATAATAAGAACATAAGAACATAAGAAAGAAGGAACACTGCAGCAGGCCTACTGGCCCATGCGAGGCAGGTCCAAGTCTCCCACCGGCTTAAGCCAATGCCCCGACCCAGCCAGGTCAGGTTACATCCACTTAAGGAAGGAGCTCGGCATCTAACCTAGTAGCACAAACTAGTCAGGTCCAACTCACACCCACCCGCACCCACTCATATATTTATCTAGCCTATTTTTAAAACTACACAACGTTTTAGCCTCTATAACTGTACTCGGGAGTTTGTTCCACTCATCGACAACTCTATTACCAAACCAATGCTTTCCTATATCCTTCCTGAATCTGAATTTATCCAACTTAAAGCCATTGCTGCGAGTCCTGTCAATACTAGATATTTTTAGCACGCTATTTACATCACCTTTATTTATTCCTGTTTTCCATTTATACACCTCAATCATATCCCCCCTAATTCTACGTCTTTCTAGAGAGTGCAGATTCAGGGCCCTAAGTCTATCCTCATAGGGAAGATTTCTGATACATGGAATCAACTTAGTCATCCTCCTTTGTACGTTTTCCAGAGCATTTATATCCATTCTCTAATACGGTGACCAAAACTGTGCAGCATAATCTAGATGAGGCCTAACCAAGGATATATAGAGTTGAAGAACAACCTGAGGACTCCTATTATTTATGCTTCTTGATATGAAGCCAAGGATTCTGTTCGCTTTATTGCGAACACTTATGCACTGCTGTCTTGGTTTTAGATTACTGCTAACCAGAACTCCTAAATCCTTTTCGCAATCAGTAGTATTAAGATCTACATTATTTAGTTTATATGTGGCATGGTTATTGTCCTGTCCAATATTTAGAACTTTGCATTTATCTATATTAAACTGCATCTGCCACTTCTCCGACCAATGCATCAGTCTATTCAAATCTTCCTGGAGTGCTCTAATGTCCTCATTTGAATGAATTGGACGGCCTATTTTGGTGTCATCGGCAAACTTGCTTATGTCGCTATTTATTCCCTCATCTATGTCGTTTATGTAGATTGTGAACAACAAGGGGCCCAATACTGACCCCTGTGGAACACCGCTTGTGACACTTCCCACTCTGATTTCTCCCCATTTATGCAAACTCTCTGCTGCCTATTTGTCAACCATGCCTCTATCCAGGAAAAATTTCTCCTCCTATTCCGTGTGCCTTAATTTTCCTCAATAGTCTCTGATGTGGGACTCTATCAAAAGCCTTACTGAAGTCCATATACACAACATCATATTCATTACCATGATCTACCTCCTCAAATACCTTAGTGAAAAAAGTTATTAAATTTGTAAGGCAGGAACGCCCTTTTGTAAAACCGTGCTGAGATTCATTGATTAATTTATGCTTTTCAAGATGGCTACGAATTGCCTCGGCTATTATTGATTCCATAAATTTTCCCACTATGGAGGTTAGGCTTATTGGTCTATAGTTCGAAGCTAAGGACCTGTCTCCTGCTTTGAAAATAGGTATTACATTTGCAATTTTCCACTTATCTGGCACCATGCCAGTTTGCAGTGATATGTTGAAAAGATTAGCCATCGTTGAAATTTATCATCAGTGAACATCATGTTATTTTCTATAGCCCACTGGAACTTTGCTGATATCTGCTTGCATTTTTTGTGTCTTTTACCGAGGTAACTGTTATGCTTATTTTACTATCACCCACAAAAGGACGATACAAAGCTGTGGTGTGGCTAGTTTACACTAGAGGTGCCATGACTGTGCTTTGGTGTACTGGGTACTTTAAATAACAAAAAGACACAATACCGTGACTGGAACAATACACACACAACCCGCACATATGTGTTCTCGTCCCACCCTTGCGGGCCGCTAGCCTCATTGCAGTAAACAAACACAATGAAATATATTTTTTTTTCGTTATGTTCAGAATGATTTTGGCGAAATTATTGCATACACAAATTTTCACTTGTCTTATATGGCAAGGTGAGCGTTGCTATTTAAGCCAAAATCGCCAGTTTTACCTAATCGGCACGACATATATAAGTCCTTTCTAAAAAATTTCTCTTATACGTTTAAAGATTTTTTTTTTCAAAAGTACCTTAGAAAACTTACCTAACCTTATTATAACAAGCGCAATTTAATTTTGCCTAATCTAACTAAATATATTTTATATAAGTTTACAGTAATTTAATAATAAACAAACACAATGAAATATATTTTTTTCGTTAGATTCAGAATGATTCTGCGAAATTATTCCATGCACAAATTTTCGCTTGCCTTATTCGGCAAGAAGAGCGTTGCTATCTAAGTCAAAATCGCAAGTTTTACCTATTCGGCACGACATATATATATAATGTGTGTGTGTGAATATGCACATTTCGCTCTATGTAAAGCTTTATTAATTCAACAATTTCACAAATCTCTAAACTGGGCAAAACGTCGTTCCAATAATAATTTGCTCTTCTTCATTAACGTAATGAACTGCTGCCATTACTGCTGTGGCCGCTGATGCTATTGACGAATGGGTGGTGATGGTGCTGCAACAACAGCAGCAGTAGCAGCTTCTGCTGCGTAAGCGAGAAGATGAGCACCTGAAACAGCAGATGACTAGTCTGCTTCAATAAGACAAGAGACACACTAGTGTAGGGAGCCGCACAGGTCGGGGTCACATTACTGCACCAGACATAATGGAATCGATACATCTCCCATCATAGAGAAGCCAATATATTCTTGTGGGGGGGAGGGGGTACGGAAGGTAAGAGATAGAAATAGATAGAGAGACAGGAGGCATGTGTTTTACTACTCATAAATAAGATACATTTTCAGACATACTACGGTAAGACACAAGAGATAGGCCCTTGATCCTTATAGTGAGAGATACCTTCCTTGATCCTTATAGTGAGATATACCTCCCTTGATCATTATAGTGAGAGATACCTCCCTTGATCATTATAGTGAGAGACACTTCCCTTGATCATTATAGTGAGAGATATCTCCCTTGATCCTTATAGTGAGATACCTTCCTTGATCATTATAGTGAGAGATATCTCCCTTGATCCTTATAGTGAGATACCTTCCTTGATCATTATAGTGAGAGATACCTCCCTTGATCATTATAGTGAGAGACACCTACCTTGATCCTTATAGTGAGATACCTTCCTTGATCATTATAGTGAGAGATATCTCCCTTGATCATTAGAGTGAGATATATCTCCCTTGATCATTATAGTGAGATACCTCCCTTGATCATTAGTGAGATATCTCCCTTGATCATTATAGTGAGATACCTCCCTTGATCATTATAGTGAGAGATATTTCCCTTGGTCATTACAGTGAGAGATACCTCCCTTGATCATTATAGTAAGAGATATCTCCCTTGATCATTATAGTGAGATACCTCCCTTGATCATAGTGAGAGATATCTCCCTTGATCATTATAGTGAGAGATATCTCCCTTGATCATAAGAGTGAGAGATATCTCCCTTGATCATTATATTGAGAGAACTCTAAATAATTATAATATAATTATAATAGTTCAATATTGTCAACGTTGTCATCATGCACAACAGCCTGGTTGACCAGGCAATCACCAGACGAGCCGGGCTCCGTGAGTAGAGAAACTCGAAACTCTTCAAAGGTATATCAAAGGTAAAGGTATGCAGAGGGAACAGGATCGAATCCTGCTGTGGATTGAGAGATAATGCTTGCAAATAATTTCGCCCCCTTATGAGCTGTTAATCATTCCAAAATCTCTTTCGAAGTTCACTGCATGTGACAGGAAATAACTTATCAGAAGCCTGCTGCTCCGGGATATATATATATATATAATATAATATAATATATATATATATATATATATATATATATATATATATATATATGTCGTGCCGATTAGGTAAAACTTGTTATTTTGGCTTAAATAGCAACTCTCTTCTTGCCATATAAGACAAGCGAAAATTTGTGTATGCAATAATTTCGCAAAAATCATTCTGAACCTAACTAAAAAAAATATATTTCATTGTGTTTGTTTATTATTAAATTATTGTAAACTTATCTAAAATATATTTAGTTGGATTAGGCTAAATTAAATTGCGTTTGTTATAATAAGGTTAGGTAAGTTTTCTAAGATTCTTTTGGTGCAAAATTATAATTTTTTACATTAACATTAATGAAAAAAATATATCTTTAAACGTATAAGAGAAAATTTTAGAAAGGACTTAATTTTAAATGAGTTATTGCTAACTGACCAGTTTTACCTATTAGGGATTGGCAGAGAGCATGTATAGTTCCTTTATATAAAGGGAAGGGGGATAAAAGAGAGTGTAAAAATTATAGGGGAATAAGTTTACTGAGTATACCAGGTAAAGTGTATGGCAGGGTTATTATTGAAAGAATTAGAGGTAAGACAGAGAGTAGGATTGCAGATGAGCAAGGAGGCTTTAGAGTGGGTAGGGGATGTGTAGATCAAGTGTTTACAGTGAAGCATATATGTGAACAGTATTTAGATAAAGGTAGAGAAGTTTTTATTGCATTTATGGATTTAGAAAAGGCATATGATAGAGTGGATAGGGGAGCAATGTGGCAAATGTTGCAAGTGTATGGAATAGGTAGTAAGTTACTGAAGGCTGTAAAGAGTTTTTATGAGGATAGTGAGGCTCAGGTTAGGGTGTGTAGGAGAGAGGGAGATTACTTCCCGGTAAAAGTAGGTCTTAGACAGGGATGTGTAATGTCACCATGGTTGTTTAATATATTTATAGATGGGGTTGTAAAAGAAGTAAATGCTAGGGTGTTGGGGAGAGGGTGGGATTAAATTTTGGAGAATTAAATGCAAAATGGGAGTTGACACAGTTACTTTTTGCTGATGATACTGTGCTTATGGGAGATTCTAAAGAAAAGTTGCAAAGGTTAGTGGACGAGTTTGGGAGAGTGTGTAAAGGTAGAAAGTTAAAAGTGAACATAGATAAGAGTAAGGTGATGAGGGTATCAAACGATTTAAATAAAGAAAAATTGGATATCACATTGGAGAGAGGGATTATGGAAGAAGTAAATGTTTTCAGATATTTGGGAGTTGACGTGTCAGCGGATGGGTTTATGAAGGATGAGGTTAACCATAGAATTGATGAAGGAAAAAAGGTGAGTGGTGTGTTGAGGTATCTGTGGAGACAAAAAACATTATCCATGGGGGCAAAGAAGGGAATGTACGAAAGTATAGTCGTACCAACACTCTTATATGGGTGTGAAGCATGGGTTGCAAATGCTGCAGCAAGGAGGAGGCTGGAGGCAGTGGAGATGTCCTGTCTAAGGGCAATGTGTGGTGTAAATATTATGCAGAAAATTCGGAATGTGGAAATTAGGAGAAGGTGTGGAGTTACTAAAAGTATTTGTCAGAGGGCTGAAGAGGGGTTGTTGAGGTGGTTTGGTCATTTAGAGAGAATGGATCAAAGTAGAATGACTTGGAGAGCGTATAAATCTGTAGGGAAAGGAAGGCGGGGTAGGGGTCGTCCTAGAAAAGGTTGGAGGGAAGGGGTAAAGGAGGTATTGTGGGCGAGGGGCTTGGACTTCCAGCAAGCATGTGTGAGCGTGTTAGATAGGAGTGAATGGAGACGAATGGTTTTGGGACATGACGATCTGTTGGAGTGTGAGCAGGGTAACATTTTGTGAAGGGATTCAGGGAAACCAGTTAATTGATTTAATTGGACTTGAGTCCTGGAAATGGGAAGTACAATGCCTGCACTTTAAAGGAGGGGTCTGGGATAGTGACAGCTGGGAGGGACAATTCTCAGCTGTCGTATCTGAGCTCCTCTGCAAAGACAGTGATTATGTATGTGTGTGGTGAAAGTGTTGAATGATGATGAAAGTATTTTCTTTTTGGGGATTTTCTTTCTTTTTGGGTCACCCTGCCTCGGTGGGAGACGGCCGACTTGTTGAAAAAAAAAAAAAAAATATATATATATATATATATGAAAATTGAAGCAATTCGAGGTCAATTCCTCACCAATGATGGGTTGAAATTTTTAAATGAAACGAAATGTGAAGCACGGTGTTGTGGGAGGGTCACACTACATCACTACGATGGTTCAAGGCCACACTACATCACTACAATGGTTCAAGGGCCACACTACATCACTACGATGGTTCAAATGCCACATGGAGCCACAATACACTATGACGGGACAAAGTCCACACTATACCACTATGACCAGTATGTGGTGCGTGGGGTCCACAAGGGACCAACACAGTATGGGAGACCATGTGGACCACTGCGTGGGGAGGGGAAAGAGAGAGAGAGAGACCATCCATCAGGGCCCCTGCTGCCACTCACACTGTAACGGAGTGATTGATATTCCACTAACCTAACATGGAGGATCGAGCCAGCTAACCTGATACGGAGGGTCAAACCCGTACCAAAATGGGGAGAGGGAAAGTATTGGATAAAGAAAAGAAACAAGGAGTGAGAAGAATATGAATAACGACAGGGAAGGGGTTATAAATGAACGAAACAAAGAAGTGTGAAAGCAACAACAGAAATGAACACGTGGCAGAACAAGTTTTTATTGCAACCACGTTTCGCCCTGGGCCCGAGTAAGACACGTCCAACACCTAGGTATCAGTTAGGTAAGGTGCATATGTGTCTTACCTAACAACCTGTTGGGTATTTTATACCATTTTATTATTCACATAGGAATCTTACGAAGACGTTTCGCCAAGCAGTAGCTTCATAATAAAGATACTCAGGTGTTACACATGCCTTATTTATCAGTCAATAATAATATGTTCTGCTCTGAGCTGAGATTCAATGCTCCTAACAGAGCGAAACGTTCTTCTGTCACAATAACATAATGTTCTGTAACGTGTATAAATTCCCTTGCATTTATTTCTTCACTATGGTTACGTCATGAAGTGTAATGTTACGTGCTGAAGATATGTGGACTAGCTAGTTACTGAGGGTTTGGGGACTAGCTAGGTACTGAGGGTTTGGGGACTAGCTCGATACTGAGGGTTTGGGGATTAGCTAGTTACTGAGGGTTTGGGGACTAGCTAGGTACTGAGGGTTTGGGGACTAGCTAGTTACTGAGGGTTTGGGGACTAGCTAGGTACTGAGGGTTTGGGGACTAGCTAGGTACTGAGGGTTTGGGGACTAGCTAGGTACTGAGGGTTTGGGGACTAGCTAGGTACTGAGGGTTTGGGGACTAGCTAGGTACTGAGGGTTTGGGGACTAGCTAGGTACTGAGGTTTGGGGACTAGCTAGGTACTGAGGGTTTGGGGACAGCTAGTTACTGAGGGTTTGGGGACTAGCTAGGTACTGAGGGTTTGGGGACTAGCTAGTTACTGAGGTTTGGGGGACTAGCTAGGTACTGAGGGTTTGGGGACTAGCTAGGTACTGAGGGTTTGGGGACTAGCTAGGTACTGAGGGTTTGGGGACTAGCTAGGTACTGAGGGTTTGGGGACTAGCTAGGTACTGAGGGTTTGGGGACTAGCTAGGTACTGAGGGTTGGGGACTAGCTAGGTACTGAGGTTTGGGGACCAGCTAGGTACTGAGGGTTTGAGGGACTAGCTAGGTACTGAGGGTTTGGGGACTAGCTAGGTACTGAGGTTTGGGGACTCAGCTAGGTACTGAGGGTTTGGGGACTAGCTAGGTACTGAGGGTTTGGGACTAGCTAGGTACTGAGGTTTGGACTAGCTAGGTACTGAGGGTTTGGGACTAGCTAGTACTGAGGGTTTGGGGACAGCTAGTACTGAGGTTTGGGGACTAGCTAGTTACTAGGGTTTGGGGACTAGCTAGGTACTGAGGGTTTGGGGACTAGCTAGGTACTGAGGGTTTGGGGACTAGCTAGGTACTGAGGGTTTGGAGACTAGCTAGGTACTGAGGGTTTGGGGACTAGCTAGGTACTGAGGGTTTGGGGACTAGCTAGTACTGAGGTTTGGGAACTAGCTAGCTTGTACTGAGGGTTTGGGGACTAGCTAGATACTGAGGGTTTGGGGACTAGCTAGGTACTGAGGGTTTGGGGACTAGCTAGGTACTGAGGGTTTGGGGACAGCTAGGTACTGAGGTTTGGGGACTAGCTAGGTACTGAGGGCTTGGAGGACTAGCTGGAGCGTACTGAGGGTTTGGGGACTAGCTAGGTACTGAGGTTTGGGACTAGCTAGGTACTGAGGGTTTGGGGACTAGCTAGGTACTGAGGGTTTGGGGACTAGCTAGTTACTGGGGTTTGGGGACTAGCTAGTTACTGAGGATTTGGGGACTAGCTAGGTACTGAGGGTTTGGGACTAGCTAGGTACTGAGGGTTTGGGGACTAGCTAGGTACTGAAGGTTTGGGGACTAGCTAGGTACTGAAGGTTTGGGGACTATCTAGGTACTGAGGTTTGGGGACTAGCTAGGTACTGAGGGTTTGGGGACTAGCTAGGTACTGAGGGTTTGGGGACTAGCTAGGTACTGAGGGTTTGGGGACTAGCTAGGTACTGAGGGTTTGGGGACTAGCTAGGTACTGAGGATTTGGGGACTAGCTAGGTACTGAGGGTTTGGGGACTAGCTAGGTACTGAGGGTTTGGGGACTAGCTAGGTACTGAGGGTTTGGGGACTAGCTAGTTACTGAGGATTTGGGGACTAGCTAGGTACTGAGGGTTTGGGGACTAGCTAGGTACTGAGGGTTTGGGGACTAGCTAGGTACTGAAAGTTTGGGGACTAGCTAGGTACTGAGGGTTTGGGGACTAGCTAGGTACTGAGGGTTTGGGGACTAGCTAGGTACTGAGGGTTTGGGGACTAGCTAGTTACTGAGGATTTGGGGACTAGCTAGGTACTGAGGGTTTGGGGACTAGCTAGCTACTGCAGGTTTGGGGACTAGCTAGTTACTGAGGGTTTGGGAACTAGCTAGTTACTGAGGGTTTGGGGACTACCTTGGTACTGAGGGTTTGGGGACTAGCTAGGTACTGAGGGTTTGGGGACTAGCTAGGTACTGAGGGTTTGGGGACTAGCTAGGTACTGAGGGTTTGGGGACTAGCTAGGTACTGAGGGTTTGGGGAGCTAGCTAGGTCCTGAGGGTTTGGGGACTACCTTGGTACTGAGGGTTTGGGGACTAACTAGGTACTGAGGGTTTGGGGACTAGCTAGGTACTGAGGGTTTGGGGACTACCTTGGTACTGAGGGTTTGGGGACTAGCTAGGTACTGAGGATTTGGGGACTAGCTAGATACTGAGGGTTTGGGGAGTAGCTAGTTACTGAGGGTTTGGGGACTAGCTAGGTACTGAAGGTTTGGGGACTACCTTGGTACTGAGGTTTGGGGACTAGATAGGTACTGAAGATTTGGGGACTAGCTAGTTACTGAGGATTTGGGGACTAGCTAGTTACTGAGGGTTTGGGGACTAGCTAGGTACTGAGGGTTTGAGGACTAGCTAGGTACTGAGGATTTGGAGACTAGCTAGGTACTGAGGGTTTGGGGACTAGCTAGGTACTGAATGTTTGGGGACTAGCTAGGTACTGAGGATTTGGAGACTAGCTAGGTACTGAGGGTTTGGGGACTAGCTAGGTACTGAGGGTTTGGGGACTAGCTAGGTACTGAGGGTTTGGGGACTAGCTAGGTACTGAGGGTTTGGGGACTAGCTAGGTACTGAGGGTTTGGGGACTACCTTGGTACTGAGGGTTTGGGGACTAGCTAGGTACTGAGGATTTGGGGACTAGCTAGTGACTGGAGATTTGGGGACTACCTTGGTACTGAGGGTTTGGGGACTAGCTAGTTACTGAGGATTTGGGGACTAGCTAGGTACGGAGGGTTTGGGGACTAGCTAGGTACTGAGGGTTTGGGGACTAGCTAGGTACTGAGGGTTTGGGGACTAGCTAGGTACTGAGGGTTTGGGAACTACCTTGGTACTGAAGGTTTGGGGACTAGCTAGGTACTGAGGGTTTGGGGACTAGCTAGTTACTGAGGATTTGGGGACTAGCTAGGTACTGAGGGTTTGGGGACTAGCTAGTTACTGAGGATTTGGGGACTAGCTAGGTACTGAGGGTTTGGGGACTAGCTAGTTACTGAGGATTTGTGGACTAGCTAGGTACTGAGGGTTTGGGGACTACCTTGGTACTGAGGGTTTGGGGACTACCTTGGTACTGAGGGTTTGGGAACTAGCTAGGTACTGAGGGTTGGGAACTAGCTAGGTACTGAGGGTTTGGGGACTAGCTAGTTACTGAGGATTTGGGGACTAGCTAGGTACTGAGGGTTTGGGGACTAGCTAGTTACTGAGGATTTGGGGACTAGCTAGGTACTGAGGGTTTGGGGACTAGCTAGTTACTGAGGATTTGTGGACTAGCTAGGTACTGAGGGTTTGGGGACTACCTTGGTACTGAGGGTTTGGGGACTACCTTGGTACTGAGGGTTTGGGAACTAGCTAGGTACTGAGGGTTGGGAACTAGCTAGGTACTGAGGGTTGGGAACTAGCTAGGTACTGAGGGTATGACACTCGCTAGGTACTGAGGGTGTGACGACATTAGCTGGGTACTAAATGTATGATGACACAAGCTAGGTAGAGGATATAATGACACTGGCTAGTACTGAGGATATGATGATACTAGCTAGGTACTGAGGGTATAATGACACTAGCTAGGTACTGAATGTGACATTAGCTAGGTACTGAGGGTATGATGACTGGATAGGTATTGAGGGTATGAGGACACTGGTTAGTTACTGAGCGTATGACACTGGCTAGGTACTGAGAGTATGATGACACAAGTTAGGTACTGAGGATATGATGACATTAGCTAGGTACGAAGGGTATGATGACACTGGCTAGGTTCGAAGCGTATGACACTGGCTAGGTACGAAGGGTATGATGACACTAGTTAGGTACTGAGGGTATGATGACACTAGTTAGGTACTGAGGGTATGATGACACTAGCTAGGTACTGAGGGTATGATGACACTAGTTAGGTACTGAGGGTATGATGGCATTAGCTAGGTACGAAGCGTATGATGACACTGGCTAGGTACGAAGGGTATGATGACACTAGTTAGGTACTGAGGGTATGATGACACTAGTTAGGTACTGAGGGTATGATGACACTAGCCAGGTACTGAGGGCATGATGACACTAGTTAGGTACTGAGGGTATGATGACACTAGCTAGGTACTAAGGGTATGATGACACTGGCTAGGTACTAAGGGTATGATGACACTAGCTAAGTACTGAGTGTATGAGGACACTGGCTAAGTAGTAAGGATATGATGACACTAGCTATGTACTGAGGGTATGATGACATTGGCTAGGTACTGATGATATGATGACACTAGCTAGGTACTGAGGGTATGATGACACTAGCTAGGTACTGAGGATATGATGACACTAGCTAGGTACTGATAGCATGAGGACACTGGCTAGGTACGGAGGATATGATGACACTGGCTAGGTACTGAGGATATGACACTAGATAGATACTGAGGGTACGATGACACTCGCTAGGTAATGAGGACAAAGTTAACCAGTACATCCTTAATGCTTCTCTATGTATCTGGATTCATCAATTTTTCACGTCAATAGCCACCTCACCCACCGGGTGGTGTTGGTGGTGTTGGTGGTGGTGGACGGGTGGTGTTGCTGGTGGTTTTGGCGGCGGTGGTGGCGCTGGTGCTGGTACTGGTGCTAGTGCTGGTCCTAGTGCTGGTACTAGTGCTAGTGCTGATGCTAATGCTGGTGCTAGTGCTGATGCTAAGTGCTGATGCTGGTGCTAGTGCTGATGCTGGTGCTCATGCTGGTGCTAGTGCTGATGCTGGTGCTAGTGCTGATACTGGTGCTAATGCTGATGCTAGTGCTGATGCTGGTGCTGATGCTGGTACTAGTGTTGATAATGCTGCTAGTGTTGATGCTGGTGCTAGTGCTGATGCTAATGTTGGTGCTAGTGCTGATGCTGGTGCTGATGCTGGTACTAGTGTTGATGCTGGTACTAGTGTTGATGGTGCTAGTGTTGATGATGGTGCTAGTGTTGATGCTGGTGCTAGTGCTGATACTGGTGCTAGTGCTGATACTGGTGCTAGTGTTGATGCTGGTGCTAGTGCTGATGATGGTGCTATTGCTGATGCTGGTGCTAGTGTTGATACTGGTGCTAGTGTTGATACTGGTGTTAGTGTTGATACTGGTGCTAGTGTTGATGCTGGTGCTAGTGCTGATGCTGGTGCTAGTGCTGATACTGGTGCTAGTGCTGATACTGGTGCTAGTGTTGATGCTGGTGCTAGTGTTGATGCTGGTGCTAGTGCTGATGATGGTGCTAGTGCTGATGCTGGTGCTAGTGCTGATACTGGTGCTAGTGCTGATGCTGGTGCTAGTGTTGATGCTGGTGCTAGTGCTGATGATGGTGCTAGTTCTGATGCTAATGCTGGTGCTAGTGCTGATGCTGGTGCTAGTGCTGATGCTGGTGCTAGTGCTGATGCTGGTGCTAGTGCTGATGATGGTGCTAGTGCTGATGCTGGTGCTGATGCTGGTGCTAGTGCTGATGCTGGTGCTAGTGCTGATGCTAGTGCTGATGATGGTGCTAGTGCTGATGCTGGTGCTAGTGCTGATGATGGTGCTAGTGCTGATGCTGGTACTAGTGTTGATGCTAGTGCTGATGCTGGTGCTAGTGCTGATGATGGTGCTAGTGCTGATGATGGTGCTAGTGCTGATGCTGGTACTAGTGTTGATGGTGCTAGTGTTGATGATGGTGCTAGTGCTGATGCAGGTGCTAGTGCTGATGCATGTGCTAGTGCTGATACTGGTGCTAGTGCTGATGCTGGTGCTAGTGCTGATGATGGTGCTAGTGCTGATGCTGGTGCTAGTGCTGATACTGGTGCTAGTGCTGATACTGGTGCTAGTGCTGATGCTGGTGCTAGTGCTGATGCTGGTGCTAGTGCTGATGCTGGTTCTAGTGCTGATACTGGTGCTAGTGCTGATACTGGTGCTAGTGCTGATGCTGGTGCTAGTGTTGATGCTAATGCTGATGCTGGTGCTAGTGCTGATACTGGTGCTAGTGCTGATGCTGGTGCTAGTGCTGATGCTAGTGCTAGTGCTGGTACTAGTGCTGATGTAGGTGCTAGTGCTGATACTGGTGCTAGTGCTGATGATGGTGCTAGTGCTGATGCTAGTGCTAGTGCTGGTACTAGTGCTGATGCTGGTGCTAGTGCTGATACTGGTGCTAGTGCTAATGCTGGTGCTAGAGCTGATGCTAGTGCTGATACTGGTGCTAGTGCTGATGCTAGTGCTAGTGCTGGTACTAGTGGTGCTGGTATCTACTACTATGCTCCAACTTTCTGGATAAATACAAATCTACAGGAACCCCACGTTAAGGCGAAGTTATATTGTTAATCACTAAAAAAAATTATTTACGGAAAAATCTGTCGAAATTTAAAACAGATCGGCATTTTTTGTTTGTGGTTTACCCGGTGGTTCCAGCCAGAAATTTTATGGTCAGTAAAACTATTTTTATTGCAGTAAAAGTATTACATCTGTGATTTTTTTTCATGCTGGCAGAGGAAGTGTCCTGAAAAAATAAATATTGACAGCTACGGTAGTTTTTCACAAAGGTACATAAATGACTTGACATTTTTCTATCCCAAAACGATGGGAACAAGGTTAATAATTTCTAGTGGATTCCTCCACACAAGCCAGCAACTCGTCAAGAAATATATTCATTGACACTCGCTGCTATATATCAACCTTTTTTCAAATTCCTTTTTTTTTAAGTTGTAATATTGAGAGAAGTGTGGACGTATGGGGTCATTCAGCAATCTTGTCAGTAAACAGAGTTTAATACAACTTTCTTAGTGCAGACAACAGTGGAAAAAACATACGTGCTGGAAAAATCTTTTTCTGCTCTGTGTAGAGCGTTATCAAGTCTACACAGAGCGAAATGTTATCCTCCAAAACATCTGCAACATGTGTGTTGTCTTCATTACTGTTGACAGTCCGACCTCTAGATCTGACATGTCAACAGATACTTGATTCTGACTTGTAAGACACAGCACCAATATTAAGCATTTACTTAGAAGAACCATGATCATCATTTTTGTGTTCTTAGAGAGAAGTATCAGGAACAACACGTTCCTTGCATACTTCATAAGAGGTACTTAAGAAAATCATAATGAACAAACATTACGGACAGAAATCAACATCCACACTACTCCTAAAAGCTTTGTCTTCGTAAAAAACATTTTCTACGAGCAGTGACTTGATAAAGCGAAATGTTGTTCCAGTAACACTTATTCTGCAACGTTTTACCTTTCTTCAGTAAATAGGTATTATACATGCATATATTTTAACATTCCCAGGCAAAATCTAACACTCAAACTTTATAAACACTTACAGAAAATATTATCAGCCGAAGTTAAAATAAGCCAAATCATTAAAAAAAATCGGATGGCTAACATCAAATGACTGCCATAAAATTTCCCCAAGGTCCGTAAAAGTACCCAGTAATTATAAAAACCATCTTGTGATTTTAACTTGGACTACAGAAGCATCTAATATCTTATGGTCCGAATGAAGAAAAGACAGGTGCAAGGCAGGTTTTTATCTTAAAAACGTTTCGCTCTATGAAGAGTTTTATTGTCCTGGACAATAATGCTCTATCTACACAGAGCAACACGTTTTTACAATAAAAGCTACTAGCTCTACACCTGCATTTTCTTCAATATTGTTGCAATACGCTGCTGCACCCACCGCCTCGTCTGGTAAATATCTGACCACTTTGCAATGTTTATTAAAATTGGAACTCATTTTTCAGATATTTTCCTACAGATAGGCACATATTCTCAAGCTAGGGATGGGGGCGGGGCATAAAACATTACATTGAGATATAAATGTTAAACACTGTGTTTGCAATGGAAGACATACACGTTGTCTACGGTAATTACAAACGTTACCTGCTGTTTCTTCATAACAATATCTCCATCAACGGTAACAATAAACGACCAAGAAACCACATAATTTAACATACCATATAGTCAAGTAGCAAAAAAAGGCACAATACCGTGACTGGAACAATACACACACAACCCGCACATATAAAAAAGAGAGGAGCTTACGACGACGTTTCAGTCCGACTTGTACCATTTACAAAGTCACACTAACACACACGAACGAATACTCTCAGGTAAGACCCATGAAGGGTGAAAAAGGAGATTTTGATAGACGAAGAATAGTAGGTGAGAGGAGTTTGTAATTAGGTGAAGGAAAAGAGCCAGGGCTAAACCCAGCTGCGTATCGTTGGTTGGCATGATAGATGAGGTAGTTCTTGGAGTGGTGGTGATCTGCATGTTGAAGTTGCTCAATGGGTGTACTGGACTTGGTTCGGGAGGCACGGACATTTTTGTGGGTGGCAGCCATAACGTCATGGCTGGTTTGCTATTTGTACTGCTTCTCATAATGCAACGATTGAGGGGGATACGTGGAATGTTGCTGGGTAAAAAAGGACGTCTTTTAAGGTCCACCCCTGCAGAGGGCAGGGTAGAAGTTAGGAGTTAGATAAAAGGCATAGTATTATTGATAGATTGAAAAAGGTTTAGATTGTTGTCTGGCTGTCTGATGACATCGTCTAGAAAGGTTGTCCAAGTGCCTTGGTAGGTTTCAAGTCGGTCTATTTGTCTGTCACTGAGTTATTTCCAGAACACGTTCAAAGCAGTGGTGCCGGTCCTGTTGTGGAGGGACTCGCTGGTGGCGAAGTCATCCCACTTCGTTCCCAGCACCCATCGCAATGCACGGTTCTGTATTCGTTGCAGTTTCAAGACGTTTGTTTTGGCAGCAAGAGAGAGGCAAGAGGTATGTATGTGATAAGTGGTCTTATGAGAGCCTTGTACAGGTGAAGTTTGGTGTTTGGGTGTGAGTCTCTGAGCTTGAACAGTCTACCAAGGGCAGTACTGGCCATAGCTCTTTTAGTGTTTATGTGGGTGTGTATTCTCAGTCTGGAGTCCAAAGTATCTCCAAGGACTATAGTGTTGCGTGTACGTGGAATAGGTGTTCGTGTAGTGGTAGTTCTGAGGTAGACAGGCATTGATGGCGATTTCCTCTTTGAAAGAAATATGTAATCTTAGATTTGTTGGCATTAGTTTTAATGCGCCAGAGGATCTCCCATGCACTAATCCTGTCTACCTCTCGTTGTGTTCTGAGTGATAGATATCTACATTGTTCATGTGCTATGAGTTGTATAATGTCATCTGCATATGCCAGTGTGAGTGTGGTGCAGTGAGCTGGGTCAGGAATGTCGTTAGTGTAAAGGATGTATAAGGTAGGAGAGAGCACTGAGCCCTGGGGGACTCCAGCGCGAAGGGTAAAAGAATCAGAGAGACAGTTTTTGAACTTAATTCGCATTAAGTTCAAAAACTGTCTCTCTGATTCTTTTACCCTTCACGCTTCACACAGGACAGGAAGAAGGGGTATTTATAGGCAGGCAGACAGGGAAGGGCACAAGAAAGTGGTGGAGGGGTAATAATGGAGGTTGTAGTGGTAGTGGTAGTAGTAGTAGTGGAGTCAGTCATATTCTAGGAAAGGAGCACTGCAATGAAGCTGTCGGCCCGCATAGGGTAAGGACAAGAACACAGAGGGGGAAAAATGACAATAAAATAAAATAAAGAAGGACAAATACAAGGCAAAAGAAGAGAAAGAAAACACAGAGGAGAAGGGGGAAGAGATAGAAGTGGAAGGAATCAGGTTAAGTCACGGGTGTTCTGAAGTTTTTAGCATTTAACAATGTAATGGGAGAGGAAAGCATCTACAGAGACAAAGCCAGGGCTAAGATTCATACAGGGAAAGTTGTGTATAAGAGAGGATTCAACCAGACGGCGACTGTGAAAGTTGGACGTAGGGTAGACAGTTTTAGCAGAAGACCAATCAATAAGATGACTGTGATCTCTGACATGACAGAAAAGAGCATTATTAGTGTCGGCAAGCCTAACACTATTTTTGTGCTCCCTAAGTCTGTCAGAAAGAGATCGACCAGTTTCTCCAAAGTACTGAAAAGGACAGGAGGAGCAAGAAATAGAGTAGACACCAGGAGAATCTATAGAGGGAGGGGAGGTATGAACTAGATTAGTGCGAAGAGTGTTAGTCTGGCGAAAGGTAAGTTTGATGTCTAAGGAACGGAGAGAGTTGTTGAGATTAGAGACCAGAGATGTAGGGAAGGCAGAGGACAGGAGAGTTCCCAGGAGTAGAGGGTTTAGGAGAGAAGAAAGTCAGTTTGGCACGAGAGAAAACAGAGTCAATGAAATGGGAAGGGTAGCCAAGGCGGGAAAATGAATTATGAAGAGTGGAAATTTCTGCTTCAAGGAACTGAGGATCACAAATGCGGAGAGCACGGAAAAAGAGGGAGATAAGAACACTTTTCCTGACAGAGGAGGCATGATAAGAAAAGTAGTGAATGTACATGCCACTGTGCATAGGCTTGCGGAAAAGGCAAAACCTGTAACTGAGCGGTGGACATGAACATCAAGGAAAGGAAGCAAAGAATTAGATTCCCAATCAGCTTTAAACTTAATGGAAGGGGCAAGATTATTAAGAGCATCAAGAAATGGTTGGAAGAGACTTGAGTCATACCTTTCGCCAGACTAACACATCTTCGCACTAATCTAGTTCATACCTCCCCTCCCTCTATAGATTCTCCTGGTGTCTACTCTATTTCTTGCTCCTCCTGTCCTCTTCAGTACTTTGGAGAAACTGGCCGATCTCTTTCTGACAGACTTAGGGAGCACAAAAATAGTGTTAGGCTTGCCGACACTAATAATGCTCTTTTCTGTCATGTAAGAGATCACAGTCATCTTATTGATTGGTCTTCTGCTAAAACTGTCTACCCTACGTCCAACTTTCACAGTCGCCGTCTGGTTGAATCCTCCCTTATACACAACTTTCCCTGTATGAATCTTAGTCGTGGCTTTGTCTCTGTAGATGCTTTCCTCTCCCATTACATTGTTAAATGCTCCAAACTTCAGAACACCCGTGACTTAACCTGATTCCTTCCCCTTCTATCTCTTCCCCCTTCTCCTCTTTCTCCTTTCTCCTCTGTTTTCTTTCTCTTCTTTTGCCTTGTATTTGTCCTTCTTTATTTTATTTTCATTTTTTCCCCCTCTGTGTTGTTGTCCTTACCCTATGCGGGCCACCAGCTTCATTGCAGTGCTCCTTTCCTAGAATGACTGACTGACTCCACTACTACTACTACCACTACCACTACTACCTCCATTATTACCCCTCCACCACTTTCTTGTGCTCTCCCCTGTCTGCCTGCCTATAAATACCCCTTCTTCCTGTCCTGTGTGTTAGTGTGACTTTGTAAATGGTCCAAGTCGGACCGAAACGTCGTCGTAAGCTCCTCTCGTTTTTATATGTGCGGGTTGTGTGTGTATAGTCAAGTAGCTTTACCAAAACTTGGGGACATTCTGGATAAAAGCACCAAATTTTCTGCAGCACTTTGTGATACCCATGAAACATTTTCTGGGGACCATGAAACTTTACATCTAATGAGCTTGGATTTCCAAGAGTTACCATTTTAAAATATTTTTAGCCACCTAATCAGTGTAAAATTCAATTGTGAAAAATATGAAACAAAGTTTGGAGACCAATGTTTGCATTAGCACTGTGCGTCGTAGATAGAGCAGTTAAAAAGTACAAAACAATTATGACGTAAAATTTAACAAGCTTGATCAATGTGTTATATTAAAATCTGGTTGCTGGATCTACATATGCATGTAGATTGTTTTTCAATGTCTTTCTTTGAGACATTTACAGCTGGAAAGCTCTGTACACTTTAACTAAACTGTCTTGTGAGTGGCTGCTTTAACCAAGCCCTCGTTTTTTGCCATCTAGGTGCTCTATCAAAGGCTGCAATGTACCAGGTTCAGAAACAACTAGAGCGGCTTTTCCCGAGGACAAAAGCTGGTACGGTAGAAAAGCTCTAAGGTGGTGGCATGCTTATTCCATTCTGGCAGATTTCCTTGTTGGACCTGGTCAGGAACTGAAAGAGGCTGACTCCTGTTCCGTGGAAGGAATCCTTGACAGTGGTGCTTGATGGAGTGTGGTCAAGGTTGTACACAGCACCCAGTGTGAAGAACCCATGTTGTAGTCAAGGGGGACAAACGACAACATCTTAACTCTTGAAATCATAAACAACTCTCAGAGGGGAGTGGTGTTCGAACCCATGATAAGCTAGTCCTAAAACTAGCAGGTTAGTGTTCTAACCACTGTACCTTGCCGACCTAATGAGATTCACCCAAACAGTGATATTTGTATACATACCAGGAAGGTTAAGCCTTGACTGAAGATGTTTAATATCTAAGCCTTGATTGAAGGTGGTCTATATATTACCCTTGATTGAAATGCTCATTATCTTAGCCTTGATAGAAGGTGTTCAGTCTCTTAGCCTTGACTGAAGGTGTTCAGTCTCTTAGCCGTGATTGAAGGTGTTCTGTCTCTTAGCCTTTATTAAAGGTGTTCAGCCTCTTAGCCTTGACTGAAGGTGTTCAGTTTCTTAGCCTTGACTGAAGGTGTTTAATATCTTAGTCTTGACTGAAGGTGTTCAGTCTCTTATCCTTGACTGAAGGTATTCAATATCTTAGTCTAGACTGAAGGTGTTCAATATCTCAGTCTTGACTGAAGGTGTTCAGTCTCTTAGCCTTGATTGAAGGTGTTCAGTCTCTTAGCCTTGATTGAAGGTGTTCAATATCTCAGTCTTGATTGAAGGTGTTCAGTCTCTTAGCCTTGACTGAAGATGTTCAATATCTTAGTCTTGATTGAAGGTGTTCAGTCTCTTAGCTCCAATGGTTCTCCATGCCATAAGGCATCATTATTTCTCCTCGTATACCCCAACATCCTCTCTGATAAATTCATCTCTGGTGTAGACGACTTCGCTTTTGAATCTTACTGCGCTTCATTTAATGTTTCTGTAGGGTACTTGAAACTTTGTCAAATTCAATTGGACCTTCAAATAAATGTTATATTACGTTACTGCAAATTACTCCTGATTCTCAGCTATACTTAAACAATACTTCTTCTAAATCTTGTAACAATATCTTTGGTACCAAAATAATTTGTATTCCTGTAAACATGCCAGTTTTACAGTTGTCAAGGGTGACTGCATAAAGTCTGGAATCCTCTTCAGATTCAAAATATAATTTAATTCTTCATGTGTTCAGCTCTACGGTAACTCCGTGTAAAGCACTGCTCTCTAAGTTAAAGTAACTTCCACTCTGCTAAAACCCTTTCCCAATTCAGAGCAAAGCTCCCCGTCTCAAACGTGCCCCTGAGCTCATTTCTAGTCTCAACTCATTAGTCTCCTGCCACAAGGATTAATCTTATTCCCCCTACTACTGCTCCCGCTCTCACCTCCCACAAAAAATAAACGCCCGAAGAGAGGAAAAAGAAGTAGAAAATCTTGAGCACAGTTTTGAATAGTAGCTGGAAGCGAGGAACAAGGTATTGTTCAGCTGGTAATGGAGCCACGACCCTGGTTACCAGCAGAGAATGCTTGTGCAACCTACAATGCCAGCACGACAAACCCTTCCACCAGGCTGTTGAATAACCCTGCAATAATATAGAGGAAACCTGCGAGTGAACTTCTCGAGTGCCACTAAAACCTGCACTCAGCCTCACACACTAACATCCAGCGCTCGTGTGAAAGCAATTATGATATTGTGAGGGGTGAGGGAGACACTGAGGGGTGAGAGAGACACTGAGGGGTGAAGGAGACACTGAGGGGTGAGGGAGACGCTGTGGGGTGAGGGAGACACTGAGGGGTGAAGGAGACACTGGGGGGTGAGGGAGACACTGAGGGGTGAGGGAGACACTGAGGGGTGAAGGAGACACTGGGAGGTGAGGGAGACACTTGTAATAGTATTACTATTATTACTAATTTCAATAAAGAAAAGGAAATCTGATTATTGTAAACTTATTTTACTGACTTCAGTAGTGTGTGGATGACTTTAACAGTGTGTGGATGACTTTAATAGTGTGTGGATGACTTTAACAGTGTGTGGATGACTTTAACAGTGTGTGGATGACTTTAACAGTGTGTGGATGACTTTAATAGTGTGTGGATGACTTTAACAGTGTGTGGATGACTTTAACAGTGTGTGGATGACTTTAACAGTGTGTGGATGACTTTAACAGTGTGTGGATGAATTTAACAGTGTGTGGATGACTTTAACAGTGTGTGGATGACTTTAACAGTGTGTGGATGACTTTAACAGTGTGTGGATGACTTTAACAGTGTGTGGATGACTTTAACAGTGTGTGGATGACTTTAACAATGTGTGGATGACTTTAACAGTGTGTGGATGACTTTAACAGTGTGTGGATGACTTAAATAGTGTGTGGATGACTTTAACAGTGTGTGGATGACTTTAACAGTGGTGTGGATGACTTTAACAGTGTGTGGATGACTTTAACAGTGTGTGGATGACTTTAACAGTGTGTGGATGACTTTAACAGTGTGTGGATGACTTTAACAGTGTGCGGATGACTTTAACAGTGTGTGGATGACTTTAACAGTGTGTGGATGACTTTAACAGTGTGTGGATGACTTTAATAGTGTGTGGATTACTTTAACAGTGTGTGGATGACTTTAATAGTGTGTGGATGACTTTAACAGTGTGTGGATGACTTTAACAGTGTGTGGATGACTTTAATAGTGTGTGGATGACTTTAACAGTGTGTGGATGACTTAAATAGTGTGTGGATGACTTTAACAGTGTGTGGATGACTTTAATAGTGTGTGGATGACTTTAACAGTGTGTGGATGACTTTAACAGTGTGTGGATGACTTTAACAGTGTGTGGATGACTATAATAGTGTGTGGATGACTTTAACAGTGTGTGGATGACTTTAACAGTGTGTGGATGACTTTAACAGTGTGTGGATGACTTTAACAGTGTGTGGATGACTTTAATAGTGTATGGATGACTTTAATAGTGTGTGGATGACTTAAATAGTGTGTGTATGACTTTAATAGTGTGTGGATGACTTCAGTAATGTTTGGATGACTTCAATATTGTGTGAACAACACCAACACCGTGTGCATAACTGTAATAGTACGTGGATGACTAAACAAGAGTGTGGATGACTAAACCAGCGTGTGGATGACTAAACCAGCGTGTGGATGACTAAACCAGAGTGTGGATGACTAAACCAAAGTGTGGATGACTAAACCAGCGTGTGGATGACTAAACCAGAGTGTGGATGACTAAACCAAAGTGTGGATGACTAAACCAGAGTGTGGATGACTAAACCAGAGTGTGGATGACTAAACCAGCGTGTGGATGACTAAACCAGCGTGTGGATGACTAAACCAGCGTGTGGATGACTAAACCAGCGTGTGGATGACTAAACCAGCGTGTGGATGACTAAACCAGCGTGTGGATGACTAAGCCAGAGTGTGGATGACTAAACCAGCGTGTGGATGACTAAACCAGCGTGTGGATGACTAAACCAGTGTGTGGATGACTAAACCAGCGTGTGGATGACTAAGCCAGAGTGTGGATGACTAAACCAGCGTGTGGATGACTAAACCAGCGTGTGGATGACTAAGCCAGAGTGTGGATGACTAAACCAGCGTGTGGATGACTAAACCAGCGTGTGGATGACTAAACCAGTGTGTGGATGACTAAACCAGCGTGTGGATGACTAAGCCAGAGTGTGGATACCTTCACATCGACCATTTTCTAAGGACTGTGTGAGTGATAATTTCTGAACGAGACCAAAATAAATAGGATAGGTTAGGTTAAGAAATGATAAGGAGAGTTAATTCGACCCTAATTATCCTATATTTACGTACATTTAATCAAATTACTTAAACGGAAGGAAGAGTAGCTTTTACGTCGTTATCATATCTCCCTTGGTCCTAAGACTGTCACATATAATTCTTTTAACCTCTAAAAAGTCGGTTCTGAAACCAGGCTAGATACAAACCTCTGTATTTTCTGTATCTTCTGAACGTGCTTCTTCAACTACGAATTCCATGACGGTGATATCACTATATAACTGCATTATTATTATTATTATTATAATCAAAGGGGAGCGATAAACCCGTAGGATTATGAACGCATGTGGGGGGAGGGAATGTGGAAGGTATTCAGGATTAATTCAGGGAACCGGAGCACGGATCCAATTCCCTAGATCAAGAGCCCCTCAACAACATCAAGGAACCTTCCTTGAGGGATATATAACTGAAAATGGTTTTGAAAGTGACAAGTTGATGAATGAGACACTTTGTGCTACACTTAAGTGTCTTTGTGGAGACAAAAACACTCAAGTGCTGCCAAGTCTCTCTTATTCATCCATCATTTCAAATAAAATATTAAGATTTTTCTCCATTTTCCCCATCAAAATGCAATTTAGAAAACCAACTTTGCAAAACAATTAAGGTAATTTGTGTTTGTACACAATATAACATGTACTGAGTTATTTAACTACATTCTAAGAGAGATGTGACACACCTGAACACATTCTAAGAGAGATGTGACACACCTGAACACATTCTAAGAGAGATGTGACACACCTGAACACATTCTAAGAGAGATGTGACACACCTGAACACATTCTAAGAGAGATGTGACACACCTGAACAATATCCTATTGAAAATGTTCTTTTACTTTGAAGTAAATTCACAAATTCTCGGAATATATTGAATCTCCCCACCAGAGGCGCTGCTAAAAATGTAAATCTTGAAAAAGATAAAACGGTGAGGTTAATTTTCAAGTCATTTATTACTGTGAGGAAGTGGTTGTGGGTGTGAGTTAAGGGTTGTGAGTGTGAGTTAAGGGTTGTGGGTGTGAGTTAAGGGTTGTGGGTGTGAGTTAAGGGTTGTGGGTGTGAGTTAAGGGTTGTGGGTGTGAGTTAAGGGTTGTGGGTGTGAGTTAAGGGTTGTGGGTGTGAGTTAAGGGTTGTGGGTGTGAGTTAAGGGTTGTGGGTGTGAGTTAAGGGTTGTGGGTGTGAGTTAAGGGTTGTGGGTGTGAGTTAAGGGTTGTGGGTGTGAGTTAAGGGTTGTGGGTGTGAGTTAGGGGTTGTGGGTGTGAGGAAGTAGTTGTGGGTGTGAGTTAAGGGTTGTGGGTGTGAGTCAGGGGTTGTGGGTGTGATGAAGTGATTGTGGGTGTGAGTTAAGAGTTGTGGGTGTGAGTTAAAGAGTTGTGGGTGTGAGTCAGGGGTTGTGGGTGTGAGTTGGGGGTTGTGGGTGTGAGGAAGTGGTTGTGGTTGTGAGTTAAAGGTTGTGGGTGTGAGTCAGGGGTTGTGGGTGTGAGGAAGTGGTTGTGGGTGTGAGTTAAGGGTTGTGGGTGTGAGTCAGGGGTTGTGGGTGTGAGGAAGTGGTTGTGGGTGTGCGTTAAGGGTTGTGGGTGTGAGTTAGGGGTTGTGGGTGTGAGTTATGGGTTGTGGGTGTGAGGAAGTGGTTGTGAGTTACGGGTTGTGGGTGTGAGTTAAGGATTGTAGGTGTGAGTTAGGGGTTGTGGGTGTGAGTTGGGGGTTGTAGGTGTGAGTTGAGGGTTGTGTTTGTAAGGAAGTGATTGTGGGTGTGAGTTAGGGGTTGTGGGTGTGAGGAAGTGGTTATGGGTGTGAGTTAAGGGTTGTGGGTGTGAGGAATTGGTTGTGGGTGTGAGTTTGGGGTTGTGGGTGTGATTTAAGGATTGTAGGAGTGAGTTAAGGGTTGTGGGTGTGAGTTAGGGGTTGTGGGTGTGAGGAAGTGGTTATGGGTGTGAGTTAAGGGTTGTGGGTGTGAGGAAGTGGTTGCGGGTGTGAGTTAGGGATTGTGGGTGTGATTTAAGAATTGTGGGTGTGAGTTAGGGGTGTGGGTGTGAGTTAGAGGTTGTGGGTGTGAGTTAGAGGTTGTGGGTGTGAGTTAGGGGTTGTGGGTGTGATTTAGGGATTGTGGGTGCGATTTAGGGATTGTGGGTGTGAGTTAGGAGTTGTGGGTGTGAGGAAGTGGTTGTGGGTGTGAGTTAGGGGTTGTGGGGGTACGTTAGGGGTTGTGGGTGTGAGGAAGTGGTTGTTGGTGTGAGTTAGGGGTTGTGGGTGTAAGAAAGTGGTTGTGGGTGTGAGTCTGGTGTTGTGGGTGTGAGTTAGGGGTGGGCTTTTTTTGGAGGTAGGTCCCAGTAATAGAGTTGCGGCCAGTGGGGCTCATCAATAACCCAGGCAACGACTTTCCTCACAAATCACAGGAATCCCCCTCGTAATTAGCGACTGTGCCCGCGGAAGTCTCCTCTCTCAGAGGTTTCTTAACGATCGATGGAACTGCGCGCAGAGCATCTGGGCTCCGTGAAACATAAGGAAGACCACTTTATGGTGTTTCTTCAACGTCACTTCCACAGTACTAATGGTATGTGTGTGTGTGTGTGTGTGTGTGTGTGTGTGTGTGTGTGTGTGTGTTTGCATTTTTGCTCATTTAACTTATCTAACTTTAGGAAATTTGAGAATTTCTGGATCTGAGAGGACCTGCCAAGTATGGGCCAGTAGGCCTGATGCGATGTTCCTCCATTCTTAGGTTCACATGTCAACTTTAAGTATACTGATGAACATATGCTTAATAGATTGTTTATAATGTACGGTAGGCCTAAGACCAAAGACTGATATGATCACAAAAAAATTAAATTTCCGAGAGGCATTGTGGCGTGCACCGGGTAAGTCACGAGTAATGAGGGTGCACCACAGTCACATCTTGCATGTCCTTTATAATCAGTCAGAGTCTGGTATTTTGCCATATAGTCGTCTGGCCCCATGCATATACATGTACTGTGAATAGCTGATAGTTATAAATATCAGGTATTCAGGGTGAGGGGGTTAAACTCCAGACTAGTCAACTTCATACATACACCTAGGTAACTAACGCTGATTACACATATAGGTCACTCTCGTATGAGTCTGAGCCAATGCCTATAAATGCACTCAATTTTGATCTCTCATTACAGCACTTACAAATACAGTATCTGTCTACCATGCTGCTCTCTTACACACACTGTAAATATTAATGGGAATATATAGGTACTCCAAAAACTACTTTCGGTGTTTGCGTTTAAAACGCTTTGATTGCTCCTTTACTGGTGATCTATCGTAGGACCAGTCCCTCTGTAAGTACCCCAGGCCTTCTGTAAATACCTGTTTCCAAAATAGGCATCAATAGGTCAGGTTGCTCAAGACCACCAGGAACATCGGGGGTATAGACAGAAGTTAAATATGCAAGCGTGAAGTGGAAGTCAGAAAGTACTTATTCTCGGAGTAGTTGAAAACTGGAAAGAGGTAGTTGAGGTGTGGTTGATGTTTCCTCCATTCACACCATTGATATACCTTTGAAGAGTTTCGAGAATTTCACTACTCTCGGAGCCCGGCCATGAGCCAGGCTCGTCTGATGCTTGCCTGGTCAACCAGGCTGTTGCTGCTAGAGGCCCGCTGCCCCACATATCCATCACAGCCTAGTTCATCCTGCACCTGGTGAAGATACTTGTCCAGTTTACTCTTGAAGGCTTCTACACTTGTTCCAGCCGTGTTTCTGATATCTTCTGGTAAGATGATGAATAGTCTGGGACCCCGGATGTTGATACAGTGTTCCCTTATTGTCCCCACCGCACCCCTGCTCCTCACTGGGTTTATTTTACACTTCCTTCCCATATCTCTCACTCCAGTATGTTGTTATGGCAGTGTGCAGATTTGGGACCAGGCCCTCAAGTACTTTCCAGGTATATATTATCATGTATCTCTCTCCTCCGCTCCAATGAGTACATGTTCAAGACTTGAAGGCGTTCCCAGTAATTTAGGTGCTTTACTGACTCAATGTGAGCCGTAAACGATCTCTGTATTTGTTCCAGCTCTGATATTTCTCCTGCTTTGAACGGGGCCGTCAGCACTGAGCATTGAGGGAGCACTAGCGATTTGAAGAGTGTCACCATCGGCATTATTTCCCTTGTTTTGAAACTTCTCAATACCCACCCCGTCATCTTCCTGGCTGTCGTTTTCTTTGTCTTATTATGGTCTTTAAAAGAAAGGTCAGCTGACATAATTATTCACAGGTCTTTTACGTGTTCCTTTCATTCTATTTGGTGACCCTCTTGCGTTTTGTATATAGTGTTCCTTTTGAGTTCTTCATTCTTTCCATACCTCAGCAGCTGGAACTTATCACCATTGAACGTCATGTTGTTCTCCACTGTAAGACCCTGCTTATGTCTTCCTGTAATTGTTCAGTGTCCTCTACCTTAGTGACTTTCATGCTTATTTTAGTGTCATCTGCAAATGATGATACAAAAGTGTGACTTTTTTTTTTATCTATGTCTGTTATGAGGTTGAGAAACAGCAGAGGTGCCAGGACAGTGCCTTAGAGCACTGAGCTGTTTACCTCTCTGATGCTGGCTCTTGCTCTGTTTACTACTACTCTTTCGTTAGTACTACTGGTGATGTATTACCTGGAATGGCCCCTGGTGTACATACCCCTGGCTTCTCCAGTACTGAATTTGCATTTGATTGTGTATTCGGCCATGATAGACTGATGCCTGGTTTGGTATTTCCCACTGTGCTGCCCATCTGTCCCATCTGTAGCATTTTCCCTTTTTGCCTCTTTCTTTGGTCCGATCGTTTCTCTTTATGTCTAAAAAGGATTGCTGTTCATTTTCCCTTACTCTGCTTTTTCTGTAGCGCCGCGTTCCTTTTACATGATGGTCTGGGCAGTTCAGGTCATAACATTCTGTGAACTGTGTTGAAGCTTTGCACATCACTGGGTGGAAGTACCTGCACTCTCTGTCAAAGCGACACTTTCCCTTTCTCAACATGTTTGCACATTTTCTGTTGTGTTTACTGTAGCAAGCTCTGCCATATAGGAACATACCTTTTGCACAGTATCTACAAATGTTCTGACTGCCTATATTTACCGAGTTTGATTCTTTCCCAAGTTCTACCACCTGATCTGAATTCTCTTATTTTCTTTCATCTAGGCATATTTATTCCTTTTTTCATTTTCGTTTGTTCCTGCTTTAGCTTTCTCTTCCTCCCTTTCCTCCAATTTTAAGAATAAATATGACAGAACCCAGGATGGTACAGTCCGCGAAGATGCCGAGCTAGGAGCTGAGATTCGACCCCTGCAACACACACACATACACACAAAAATACACCACCACAGGCAGAGTGTGTATCGATAAGTGCCTCTGACAACTAGTAACTACACTCACACAGACACAAACTTCTTTCCCTCATAAGTGGTAAGTTGCCAGATTCTCCACTAGATAAGGCAGACTCAGGTCCTGAAAGGCAGTTCAAGTTAATCACATAAAACTTGTGTTAATCAGTAAAATGTCGGTCATGCTTTTTTTCAAGAGCAGACCTCCATCTCCTTGGCAGAATTTGGCAGTTGGTGGGAATTTTGGGCAAGATTCTAAAGTTAGTCGTTGATTAAAAGATTTAGAAAAACGGAAGTGTTCCACAAATGATTAAAATAAAAGATCAAAGTTTATTATCAAGTAGAAGATATAAGAAGTGCGCAAGTGCATGTATAATATTATAGACGGTGTGTATTTGTGTGTGATTTATATATATATATATTTTTTTTTATTAACACATCGGCCGATTCCCATCACTGTCTTGCCAGAAGGGTGCTTTACACTACAGTTATAAAACTGCAACATTAACACCCCTCCTTCAGAGTGCAGACACTGTACTTCCCATCTCCAGAACTCAAGTCCGGCCTGCCGGTTTCCCTGAATCCCTTCATAAATGTTACTTTGCTCACACTCCAACAGCACGTCAAGTATTAAAAACCACTTGTCTCCATTCACTCCTATCAAATACGCACACGCATGCTTGCTGGAAATCCAAGCCCCTCGCACACAAAACCTCTTTTACCCCCTCCCTCCAACCTTTCCTAGGCCGACCCCTACCCCGCCTTCCCTCCACTACAGATTTATACACTCTCGAAGTCATTCTGTTTCGTTCCATTCTCTCTACATGTCCAAACCACCTCAACAACCCCTCCTCAGCCCACTGGATAATAGTTTTGGTAATCCCGCACCTCCTCCTAATTTCCAAACTCCGAATTCTCTGCATTATATTAACACCACACATTGACCTCAGACATGACATCTCCACTGCCTCCAGCCTTCTCCTCGTTGCAACATTCATCACCCATGCTTCACACCCATATAAGAGTGTTGGTATAACTATTCTTTCATACATTCCCCTCTTTACTTCTATGGACAAAGTTCTTTGTCTTCACAGACTCCGAAGTGCACCACTCCCCTTTTCCCTCATATATATATATATATATATATATATATATATATATATATATATATATATATATATATATATATATATATATATATATGGGCGACAACACCATATTAATGGGGCAGATGTTGGTTCCAGCTTACGGGAAGGCGACAGTAGCTCAAAAAATGTTCCATTACAACAGTGGTATGCAGAGAGCATCTATGAACGCACAACACGTCAAGCCTTCAATAATTATAATAATAATAATAATAATAATAAATGATAATGATAATAAACAAAGCAAAAATTAACCGCGTTGGCTGAGGGAAGCATCTATAATTGCTTGCACTCATAGGAACATGGTAGGTGGGTACAACTCTCACTCCTACAGTCATAATAATGTATTTATCTAACCTCTTGCTAAAGCATTCCCACGTGTGTTCCACTGTTCTAAAACTTATTTGTCGATCAGTACTTTCCTATATATTATCTGAATCTTAACTTATCTAACTTGAATTCATAGATGTTATCCTATATAAGCAATAGCTGTTATCCTATTTTATACAATGGTTACATAGTTGGAACAAAAACAAGCTATGCTTCCCTGTCATGTAGATGAATGGTTCAGAGAACCGACAAGTTGATAAATTAGACGTGTGCAACAATTGGGTATCTTTATTGGGAAAACGTTTCACACACAGAATGGGTTACTTATATGCGCTGTTAAAATGTTAGCAAACTTTGTTTACCTGTCACATTCCATCACGCTCATACAAAGTGTTAAAATCCTGAGCTGGGAGACGTCAATGGGGCAAAGAGTCTATCGTCAAGTATTCCATTAATGGTTCATCAGCTACTACAGCTTCAAAGGTTTCACTGCAGCAGAGTTGGTGTTAATATTACTTGAGAATTATGGTTAGTAGGCATAACAGAATAGCGTGATACTCTAAGGTGCAAGGCATCCATATTTAACTACAGACGCTACGTCCGGCCCGTGTACCTCCATGTGATTGGTTTGGTTGTACTGAAAGATCGTGGTAACGAGTGTGGTAAGGAGTGAGTTTGCTATCTTGATACATCTTTGCGTACTCCCTTTGCCATATATCTTAATCACTAGTTTAACCTTGACACAATATATTAGCTTGCAAATTAAAAACAAAGTAACTTTCACGGCCATAAAACGCAAAATGTTTTGTTTAATGTGATAAAAACTCATTGTTTGGCAGGATAGTTTGGCTTCTTTATATCCTGTGTCCAAATAGTGAGTTTATGTCCCATATTTAAAGAGTTTATGTCCAATATTTAATAGGTTTGTATCGAAGACACAATACCTCTTTAGCTCCTTTCATAAAAATATTGTAATTTGACAAAACCATAAGAATTTTTTGTTAATTTCTTTGGTGTTTTGGTGTGTGAGATGAATAAAATATATAACACTTTCAGCAGAGTGGATGTTGCCTGCCTTTGTGTTTTGTTAAAGAAAACGTTATGGGGAAACATCAAAGGAAGACGGGAAGAGGGAGAGAGAGGGGAGAGGGAGACTTGAGGGAAAAGGGAAGAGGAAGAGGGAGACTCAGTAAGACGGAGAGGGAAGAGGGAGAGAGGGAGGAAGAGGGAGAGAGGGAGGAGAGAGAGAGAGAGAGGAGAGAGAGAGAGAGAGAGAGAGAGAGAGAGAGAGAGAGAGAGAGAGAGAGAGAGAGAGAGAGAGAGAAAGAGAGAGAGAGAGAGAGAGAGAGAGAGAGAGAGAAAGAGGAAGAGAGAGGAAAGGAGGGAGACAGAGGGACGAAGGAAAATGGTGAAGGAGTGAAAGAGAGGGAGTAAAATGAGGGTAAGGAGGGAGATTTTTTTAGACTACACTAAAGAAACGTATAAGAGGTGTGGGTGAACGAAGAGTGGAGAAAAGTGTAAGAATGAAACATGGGGTCGTGGAAAACAAGGACAAAGGGAGAGATGGAAGAAGGGAAGAGAAGAATGGAGGAAAAGAGAAAGGTAAACAAGTAAAAATCACAAGAGAGCATTGAGAATGCGTGGATAACTGTAAATGGTGGTAAGAGGAGAATTTGAGGCTAGATTTAGCTTGTTAGCTTAAAGCACTGTCCACTGTATGTGAGGCTAGAGTTAGCTTGTCAGCTTCCAGCACTGTCAACTGTGTGTGAGGCTAGGGTTAGCTTGTTAGCTTCCAGCACTGTCCAATGTGTGTGAGGCTAGGGTTAGCTTGTTAGCTTCCAGCACTGTCCAATGTGTGTGAGGCTAGAGTTAGCTTGTTAGCTTGCAACATTGTCCATTGTGTGTGAGGCTAGGGTTAGCGTGTTAGCTTGCAGCACTGTCCACTGTGTGTGAGGCTAGAGCTAGATTGTCAGCTTCCAGCACTGTCAACTGTGTGTGAGGCAACGGCTAGCTTGTTAGCTTTCAGTACTGTCCACTGTGTGTGAGGCTATAGTTAGCTTGTCAGCTTCCAGCACTGTCAACTGTGTACGAGGCTAGGGTTAGCTTGTTAGTTTCCAGCACTGTCTACTGTGTGTGAGGGTAGGGTTAGCGTGTTAGCTTCCAGCACTGTTTACTATGTGAGGCTAGAGTTAGCTTGTCAGGTTCTAGCACTCTCCACTGTGTGTGAGGCTAAAGTTAGCCTGTTAGCCGGAAGCACTCTCCACTGTATAAGGTGAATTAGCTTGTTACAGTAGTGTCAAGCACTCTCCACTGTATAAGGTGGGTTAGCTTGTTACAGAAGTGTCAAGCACTCTACACTGTATAAGGTGAGTTAGCTTGTTACAGTAGTGTCAAGCACTCTACACTGTATAAGGTGAGTTAGCTTGTTACAGTAGTGTCAAGCACTCTACACTGTACAAGGTGAGTTAGCTTGTTACAGTAGTGTCAAGCACTCTACACTGTATACGGTGAGTTAGCTTGTTACAGTAGTGTCAAGCACTCTCCACTGTATAAGGTGAGTTAGCTTGTTACAGTAGTGTCAAGCACTCTACACTGTATAAGGTGAGTTAGCTTGTTACAGTAGTGTCAAGCACTCTACACTGTATAAGGTGAGTTAGCTTGTTACAGTAGTGTCAAGCAATCTACACTGTATAAGGTGAGTTAGCGTGTTACAGTAGTGTCAAGCACTCTACACTGTATAAGGTGAGTTAGCGTGTTACAGTAGTGTCAAGCACTCTACACTGTATAAGGTGAGTTAGCTTGTTACAGTAGTGTCAAGCACTCTACACTGTATAAGGTGAGTTAGCTTGTTACAGTAGTGTCAAGCACTCTACACTGTATAAGGTGAGTTAGCGTGTTACAGTAGTGTCAAGCACTCTAAACTGTATAAGGTGAGTTAGCTTGTTACAGTAGTGTCAAGCACTCTAAACTGTATAAGGTGAGTTAGCTTGTTACAGTAGTGTCAAGCACTCTACACTGTATAAGGTGAATTAGCTTGTTACAGTAGTGTCAAGCACTCTACACTGTATAAGGTGAGTTAGCTTGTTACAGTAGTGTCAAGCACTCTTACACTGTATAAGGTGAGTTAGCTTGTTACAGTAGTGTCAAGCACTCTACACTGTATAAGGTGAGTTAGCTTGTTACAGTAGTGTCAAGCACTCTACACTGTATAAGGTGAGTTAGCTTGTTATAGTAGTGTCAAGCACTCTACATTGTATAAGGTGAGTTAGCTTGTTACAGTAGTGTCAAGCACTCTAAACTATATAAGGTGAGTTAGCGTGTTACAGTAGTGTCAAGCACTCTAAACTGTATAAGGTGAGTTAGCGTGTTACAGTAGTGTCAAGCACTCTACATTGTATAAGGTGAGTTAGCTTGTTACAGTAGTGTCAAGCACTCTACACTGTATAAGGTGAGTTAGCTTGTTACAGTAGTGTCAAGCACTCTACACTGTATAAGGTGGGTTAGCTTGTTACAGTAGTGTCAAGCACTCTACACTGTATAAGGTGAGTTAGCTTGTTACAGTAGTGTCAATCACTCTACACTGTATAAGGTGAGTTAGCTTGTTACAGTAGTGTCAAGCACTCTCCACTGTATAAGGTGAGTTAGCTTGTTGTAGTAGTGTCAAGCACTCTACACTGTATAAGGTGAATTAGCTTGTTACAGTAGTGTCAAGCACTCTACACTGTATAAGGTGAGTTAGCTTGTTACAGTAGTGTCAAGCACTCTATACTGTATAAGGTAAGTTAGCTTGTTGTAGTAGTGTCAAGCACACTATACTATGTAAGGACATTTTAATCCCTAAATTATTGTTTAATAAAGTATTCAGTGTATATACACTGAGCGGTGTGCACAAGTCGCGGTGTTTAAACATTAAATTCTGATACAAAGGAAGGGCATTTCCAATTCCTAGGATCAAGACCCCTTTCTAGTATCAAGGTACCCCCCATCCCCTCAAAGGCTGTCAGTGTATATTCTCTGTGGGAAGAGTGAATCTGTGCTGAGTGAAAGATGCGGTGGTGTCAGAGTGAATCACTGAGTCGTAGTGAGTTACAGTGAGTCATAGTCGTAGTGAGTTACAGTGAGTCATAATCGTAGTGAGTTACAGTGAGTCATAGTCGTAGTGAGTTACAGTGAGTCATAGTCGTAGTGAGTTACAGTGAGTCATAGTCGTAGTGAGTTACAGTGAGTCATAGTCGTAGTGAGTTACAGTGAGTCATAGTCGTAGTGAGTTACAGTGAGTCATAGTCGTAGTGAGTTACAGTGAGTCATAGTCGTAGTGAGTTACAGTGAGTCATAGTCGTAGTGAGTTACAGTGAGTCATAGTAGTAGTGTGTTACTGAGTCATGAGTCATGGCAAGTCACAGAACAGCATACTTCCACCTCAGCCTGGTGTATGTTCCAGCTTCAGTAAATTATAAGAACTGGGTGACACCCAAGGCCTCAAGGTGGCTCACACCTTTCATCCAGCTTCATCCAGGCTCATCCAAGTTTATCCAGGCTCATCCAAGTTTATCCAGGCTCATCCAAAGAGGCAAATCACGACAAAGCGTAAGCTGACAATAATGGTCGATGACAGCAGGTGAAAATGACAATAATGGAAGATGACAGGAGGTGAAAGTGACAATAATGGTCGATGACAGCAGATGAAAGTGACAATAATGATCGATGATAGCAGGTGAAAGTTACAATAATGGTCGATGACAGCAGGTGAGAGTGACAATAATGGTCGATGACAGCAGGTGAAGGTGAGAGTAATGATGGTGGGCAGAGGGACTTTCATTTCTGGAACAATACTCATCAAAGTTCTTTCATTCTCTATCTAACTGACACATTATAACAGTGAATCATTATTCAGAGTATATCGGAATATGCACGAGGAACATCCACTGAGGATGCAGGACGACGAGGAACATCCACTGAGGATGCAGGACGACGAGGAACATCCACTGAGGATGCAGGACGACGAGGAACATCCACTGAGGATGCAGGACGACGAGGAACATCCACTCAGGATGCAGGACGACGAGGAACATCCACTGAGGATGCAGGACGACGAGGAACATCCACTGAGGATGCAGGACGACGAGGAACATCCACTGAGGATGCAGGACGACGAGGAACATCCACTGAGGATGCAGGACGACGAGGAACATCCACTCAGGATGCAGGACGACGAGGAACATCCACCGAGGATGCAGGACGACGAGGAACATCCACTGAGGATGCAGGACGACGAGGAACATCCACTGAGGATGCAGGACGACGAGGAACATCCACTGAGGATGCAGGACGACGAGGAACATCCACTGAGGATGCAGGACGACGAGGAACATCCACTGAGAATGCAGGACGACGAGGACCATCCACTGAGGGTGCAGGACGACGAGGAACATCCACTGAGAATGCAGGACGACGAGGACCATCCACTGAGGATGCAGGACGACGAGGAACATCCACTGAGAATGCAGGACGACGAGGACCATCCACTGAGGATGCAGGACGACGAGGAACATCCACTGAGAATGCAGGACGACGAGGACCATCCACTGAGGATGCAGGACGACGAGGAACATCCACTGAGAATGCAGGACGACGAGGACCATCCACTGAGGATGCAGGACGACGAGGAACATCCACTGAGGATGCAGGACGACGAGGAACATCCACTGAGGATGCAGAACGACGAGGAACATCCACTGAGAATGCAGGACGACGAGGACCATCCACTGAGAATGCAGGACGACGAGGAACATCCACTGAGGATGCAGGACGACGAGGAACATCCACTGAGGATGCAGGACGACGAGGAACATCCACTGAGGATGCAGGACGACGAGGAACATCCACTGAGGATGCAGGACGACGAGGAACATCCACTGAGGATGCAGGACGACGAGGAACATCCACTGAGGATGCAGGACGACGAGAACATCCACTGAGGATGCAGGACGACGAGGAACATCCACTGAGGATGCAGGACGACGAGGAACATCCACTGAGGATGCAGGACGACGAGGAACATCCACTGAGGATGCAGGACGACGAGGAACATCCACTGAGGATGCAGGACGACGAGGAACATCCACTGAGGATGCAGGACGACGAGGAACATCCACTGAGGATGCAGGACGACGAGGAACATCCACTGAGGATGCAGGACGACGAGGAACATCCACTGAGGATGCAGGACGACGAGGACCATCCACTGAGGATGCAGGACGACGAGGACCATCCACTGAGGATGCAGGACGACGAGGACCATCCACTGAGGATGCAGGACGACGAGGAACATCCACTGAGGATGCAGGACGACGAGGAACATCCACTGAGGATGCAGGACGACGAGGAACATCCACTGAGGATGCAGGACGACGAGGAACATCCACTGAGGATGCAGGACGACGAGGAACATCCACTGAGGATGCAGGACGACGAGGAACATCCACTGAGGATGCAGGACGACGAGGACCATCCACTGAGGATGCAGGACGACGAGGAACATCCACTGAGGATGCAGGACGACGAGGAACATCCACTGAGGATGCAGGACGACGAGGAACATCCACTGAGGATGCAGGACGACGAGGAACATCCACTGAGGATGCAGGAGGACGAGGAACATCCACTGAGGATGCAGGACGACGAGGAACATCCACTGAGGATGCAGGACGACGAGGAACATCCACTGAGGATGCAGGACGACGAGGACCATCCACTGAGGATGCAGGACGACGAGGAACATCCACTGAGGATGCAGGACGACGAGAAACATCCACTGAGGATGCAGGACGACGAGGAACATCCACTGAGGATGCAGGACGACGAGGAACATCCACTGAGGATGCAGGACGACGAGGAACATCCACTGAGGATGCAGGACGACGAGGAACATCCACTGAGGATGCAGGACGACGAGGAACATCCACTGAGGATGCAGGACGACGAGGAACATCCACTGAGGATGTAGGACGACGAGGACCATCCACTGAGGATGCAGGACGACGAGGAACATCCACTGAGGATGCAGGAGGACGAGGAACATCCACTGAGGATGCAGGACGACGAGGACCATCCACTGAGGATGCAGGACGACGAGGACCATCCACTGAGGATGCAGGACGACGAGGACCATCCACTGAGAATGCAGGACGACGAGGACCATCCACTGAGGATGCAGGACGACGAGGAACATCCACTGAGGATGTAGGACGACGAGGAACATCCACTGAGGATGCAGGACGACGAGGACCATCCACTGAGAATGCAGGACGACGAGGACCATCCACTGAGGATGCAGGACGACGAGGAACATCCACTGAGGATGCAGGACGACGAGGAACATCCACTGAGGAAGCAGGACGACGAGGAACATCCACTGAGGATGCAGGACGACGAGGAACATCCACTGAGGATGCAGGACGACGAGGAACATCCACTGAGGATGCAGGACGACGAGGAACATCCACTGAGGATGCAGGACGTCTCCAAGCCGAGGAAAACCAAGTCTTCCAGGGAACCACAGAAAATATCAATGAGGACAAATTTCAATTACTCCTTCAAGGACAACTGAAGAAACATAAGCATAATATAGAAGATACTCAGCAAAGTTTAGCAGGAATGTGATTTAGAAGCAACCACGTGTGCAAGATGTGACGTTGGAAGGTGCCAATAGTGTTATTATCACAACTGCAAGAAAAATGATAGGCTGGATAACAAGTATTTTCGAAACAAGAGATGTCAAGCCAACGATGTTACTCTTCAAGACACTTGTTGTCTCTTGACAGTTATATTGTTGAACACGTCTCTGACTGGGCCGCGGGGAACATAATCCTCACAACCATTTGCACGTAAAAAAACACTAACATCCCCTTTCAGGAAATGCGATATTGGGGATTTGGAAATGTACGGAAAGCTTTCACATTTTCTACGAATTTAGGCAAACATTTAAATTAATGGGAACACCTAAAGTCCCTTCAATTGTACTCCATGAAAGGCTAGAGAAAAATGCATCATAATTTACACCTGGGAAATTGTTGAAGTATTGGTTTAAAATCTGCACACTGAAACAGCGCGAACTGGGTGGAGAGAAAGCAGGAAGATGGAGAGGAGGCAGGAAGGAGGGAGAGAGGGAGGGAAGGAAGAAGTGAGGGAGGGCAGAGAAAGTATTGGGAATCTGAGCAGAGGGCAGGATTATGGCAGGGAGGTGGGAAGAGGCCAAGAAAGAAATAGGGAAACAGTGAAGAACGGCAGGGAGAGGGGTGGAGAAGGGCAGAGAGACGCCAGGGAGAGGAGTGGAGAAGGGAAGGGAGAGGAGCGGATGAGGGCTAGAGCCGCAATGGTCCATAAGGTTAAAAATATGTACTAGTTTGTAGAGATAAGACAGTGTCCGCTAAAAGAGGGAGAGGAAGCCTGGGCAAGGAGTGGAAGCCAGGACAAGGAGTGGAAGCCTGGGCAAGGAGTGGAAGCCTGGGCAAGGAGAAGAAGCCTTGGCAAGGAGTGGAAGCCAGGACAAGGAGTGGAAGCCAGGACAAGGAGTGGAAGCCTGGGCAAGGAGAAGAAGTCTTGAAAAGGAGTGGAAGCCAGGACAAGGAGTGGAAGCCTGGGCAAGGAGTGGAAGCCAGGACAAGGAGTGGAAGCCAGGACAAGGAGTGGAAGCCAGGACAAGGAGTGGAAGCCTGGGCAAGGAGAAGAAGTCTTGACAAGGAGTGGAAGCCAGGACAAGGAGTGGAAGCCTGGGCAAGGAGAAGAAGTCTTGAAAAGGAGTGGAAGCCAGGGCAAGGAGTGGAAGCCAGGACAAGGAGTGGAAGCCTGGGCAAGGAGAAGAAGTCTTGACAAGGAGTGGAAGCCAGGGCAAGGAGTGGAAGCCAGGACAAGGAGTGGAAGCCTGGGCAAGGAGTGGAAGCCTGGTCAAGGAGTGGAAGCCTTGGCAAGGAGTGGAAGCCTGGGCAAGGAGTGGAAGCCTGGGCAAGGAGTGGAAGCCAGGACAAGGAGTGGAAGCCTGGGCAAGGAGTGGAAGCCTGGGCAAGGAGTGGAAGCCAGGACAAGGAGTGGAAGCCTGGGCAAGGAGAAGAAGTCTTGACAAGGAGTGGAAGCCAGGACAAGGAGTGGAAGCCAGGACAAGGAGTGGAAGCCTGGGCAAGGAGAAGAAGTCTTGACAAGGAGTGGAAGCCAGGGCAAGGAGTGGAAGCCAGGACAAGGAGTGGAAGCCTGGGCAAGGAGAAGAAGTCTTGACAAGGAGTGGAAGCCAGGACAAGAAGTGGAAGCCAGGACAAGGAGTGGAAGCCTGGGCAAGGAGTGGAAGCCTGGTCAAGGAGTGGAAGCCTTGGCAAGGAGTGGAAGCCTGGGCAAGGAGTGGAAGCCTGGGCAAGGAGTGGAAGCCAGGGCAAGGAGAAGAAGCCTTGGCAAGGAGTGGAAGCCAGGACAAGGAGTGGAAGCCAGGACAAGGAGTGGAAGCCTGGGCAAGGAGAAGAAGTCTTGACAAGGAGTGGAAGCCAGGACAAGGAGTGGAAGCCAGGACAAGGAGTGGAAGCCTGGGCAAGGAGTGGAAGCCTGGTCAAGGAGTAGAAGCCTTGGCAAGGAGTGGAAGCCTGGGCAAGGAGAGGAAGCCAGGGCAAGGAGTGGAAGCCAGGACAAGGAGTGGAAGCCTGGTCAAGGAGTGGAAGCCTTGGCAAGTAGTGGAAGCCTGGGCAAGGAGAGGAAGCCTGGGCAAGAAGTGAAAGCCTGGGCAAGGAGTGGAAGCCAGGACAATGAGTGGAAGCCTGGGCAAAGAGTGGAAGCCTGATCAAGGAGTGGAAGCCTGGTCAAGGAATGGAAGCCAGGGCAAATAGTGGAAGCCTGGACAAGGAGTGGAAGCCTGAGCAAGGAGTGGAAGCCTGGGCAAGGAGAGGAAGCCTGGGCAAGGAGAGGAAGCCTGGGCAAGGAGTGGAAGCCTGGGCAAGGAGTGGAAGCCTGGGCAAGGAGTGGAAGCCTGGGCAAGGAGAGGAAGCCAGGACAAGGAGAGGAAGCCTGGGCAAGGAGAGGAAGCCTGGGCAAGGAGTGGAAGCCTGGGCAAGGAGAGGAAGCCTAAGCAAGGAGAAGAAGCCTGGGCAAGGAGAGGAAGCCTGGGCAAGGAGTGGAAGCCTGGGCAAGGAGAGGAAGCCAGGACAAGGAGTGGAAGCATGAGCAAGGAGAAGAAGCCTGGGCAAGGAGAGGAAGCCAGGACAAGGAGTGGAAGCCTGAGCAAGGAGAGGAAGCCTGAGCAAGGAGAGGAAGCCTGGGCAAAGAGAGGAAGCTTGGGCAAGGAGAGGAAGCCTGAGTAAGGAGGAATGGAGGAGTGGTGAAGCCACGAAGCAGAAATTGGAGAATAATGAAACCAAATGAGGAAGAGGAAAGAAAGAAGAGAGAGTAATGAAGAGGAGGAAGGGTAAGACGGAAGCTTAAAGAACAAAATTATTACGCAGAGGGAAGTGGAACATGTTGAGTCAAACATTAGTGAACACTGGGTAAGATGAGTCAAACATTAGTGAACACTGGGTAAGATGAATCAAACATAAGTTAACACTGGGTAAGATGAATCAAACATTAGTGAACACTGGGTAAGATGAGTCAAACATTAGTGAACACTGGGTAAGATGAGTCAAACATTAGTGAACACTGGGTAAGATGAGTCAAACATTAGTGAACACTGGGTAAGATGAGTCAAACATTAGTGAACACTGGGTAAGATGAATCAAACATTAGTGAACACTGGGTAAGATGAGTCAAACATCAGTTAACACTGGGTAAGATGATTCAAACATCAGTTAACACTGGGTAAGATGATTCAAACATCAGTTAACACTGGGTAAGATGAATCAAACATCAGTTAACACTGGGTAAGATGATTCAAACATCAGTTAACACTGGGTAAGATGAGTCAAACATTAGTGAACACTGGGTAAGATGAATCAAACATTAGTGAACACTGGGTAAGATGAGTCAAACATCAGTTAACACTGGGTAAGATGAGTCAAACATCAGTTAACACTGGGTAAGATGAGTCAAACATCAGTTAACACTGGGTAAGATGATTCAAACATCAGTTAACACTGGGTAAGATGATTCAAACATCAGTTAACACTGGGTAAGATGAATCAAACATCAGTTAACACTGGGTAAGATGATTCAAACATCAGTTAACACTGGGTAAGATGAGTCAAACATTAGTGAACACTGGGTAAGATGAATCAAACATTAGTGAACACTGGGTAAGATGAGTCAAACATCAGTTAACACTGGGTAAGATGAGTCAAACATCAGTTAACACTGGGTAAGATGAGTCAAACATCAGTTAACACTGGGTAAGATGAATCAAACATCAGTTAACACTGGGTAAGATGAGTCAAACATCAGTTAACACTGGGTAAGATGAGTCAAACATCAGTTAACACTGGGTAAGTGGGTGGCAAGTAGATGGTGGGTTGAAGGTGGATGGCAGGTGGGTGGCAGGATGGCAAGTGTGTGATGGGTGGCAGGTGGATGGCGGGTGGCAAGTGGATGGCGGGTGGCAGGTTGGTGGCAAGTGGGTGGTAGGTGGATGGCAAGTGGGTGGTAGGTGGATGGCAAGTGGGTGGTAGGTGGATGGCAAGTGGGTGGTAGGTGGATGGCAAGTGGGTAGTGGGTGGCAGATGGCAGGTGGAGAGGGTGTTATCCACATTACTAACAATAATGTTACAAGTCAAACTCTCCACAGTCGTCTCACCGGTCTTGATTTTAAGCAAGTAGCACAAGACAACACCGCATCTTACAAGTAATGCTTTACGCTACCTACATCTGACTACAGTGCTACACGCTACCTACATCTGACTACAGTGCTACACGCTACCTACATCTGACTACAGTGCTACACGCTACCTACATCTGACCACAGTGCTACACGCTACCTGCATCTAACTACAGTGCTACACGCTACCTGCATCTAACTACAGTGCTACACGCTACCTGCATCTAACTACAGTGCTACACGCTACCTGCATCTAACTACAATGCTACACGCTACCTGCATCTAACTACAGTGCTACACGCTACCTGCATCTAACTACAGTGCTACACGCTACCTGCATCTAACTACAGTGCTACACGCTACCTGCATCTAACTACAGTGCTACACGCTACCTGCATCTAACTACAGTGCTACACGCTACCTGCATCTAACTACAGTGCTACACGCTACCTGCATCTAAAGTGCTACATGCTACCTGCATCTAACTACAGCGCTACACGCTACCTGCCTCTAGCTACAGTGCTACACGCTACCTGCATCTAACTACAGTGCTACCCGCTACCTGCATCTAACTACAGTCCTACACTCTACCTGCATCTAACTACAGTGCTACCCGCTACCTGCATCTAACTACAGTGCTACACAAATTCATTTTTCAGACTTTGTTCCACATTCTGCTTTTTGTATCACAATTCTTGTATTTCCCTAAATTCAGCCTTAGGTTAGATTGCGTGGACACCAGCAGGTGCCGTGTACACCAGCAGTTGGCGCGGACACCAGCAGGTGAAGTGGACACCAGCAGGTGGCGTGAACCCCAGCAAGTGACGCGGACACATTACACAAACTCCCGATACACAAGCATAAGAGACGCTAAGTGAAGCAGCAAGCCGCCACAAGGAACGCTAAGAATAAATTCTGGAGGTAAAAAAAAACAAAAACATGAGGACTTTCAATAATAAAAATACGAGATGGAGGTATTACGCAGGTAAAGATAACTAATAAAAACATCCTATATCGTTGTTGGGATGACTGGTTAATGGGGTTGAAAGACTATTCACTACACGAGGGTCATTAACGAGTTGAGACATCAGATTGGACACTAGTTGGGAAATAAGTTGAGAAAAAAGTTGACTTGGTTAAGCCTGTATGTCTGTTAACCACCAGTCGAGAATAACAGACAAGTCTAGCCCAGGGCGGCAGTAGGAAAACTCTCTAAACCCGTCTGAGATATGTGAAAGGAACCTTAAATAAATACTAAATTCTGTGTGTATATCACTGAGAAACATACATCTCACTATGTACATGTCCTTGCTGGGACGGCAGAAGTATTGATCAGAAAATCTCAAGGGTGATCCATCCTTTACTGATACTCGGAATGCAATTCAAACATTCAATCTAGTTGAGTGATGTGTGATCAGTTGATCTCGAACTCTGACCAGTCTTAACCCCAAAAAAACATCACTGGCGTCCAGAGATTCTGTTGAGATAAGAGACCAAAAAAAATGTTGGTGGTTGGAGGCAGCAATTCCCAGGATCTCAAGTTTGGACGCTGGACCAGGAAAAAACGGCCACAAAAATAAACGAGAATTTACAAAGTTTATAGTTTTTGCTTGGCATCATTTTCCCCAAGAGGGAATATAAAGGAATTGATGAAGTATTTATTCTTTTTGTTACCTGTCGTATATTCTTTATTCCACTCATTCTTTACCATACTCGCCATTTATTCTTTATCACCATCATCTCCCAGGTCTTATCATCACCACCCTTACCATCTATTCTTCATCTCCCAGGTCTTACCATCATCACCCTTACCATCTACCAGGTCTTCTCATCATCACCCTTACCATCTATTCATCTCCCAGGTCTTACCACAACCACCCTTACCATCTATTCATCTCCCAGGTCTTACCACTACCACCCTTACTATCTATTCATCTCCCAGGTCTTACCACTACCACCCTTACCATCTATTTTTTATCTCGTAGGTTTTATCATCATTACACTCGCCACTCACTACTTGGGAACCCTTCATTGCTTGCATTGATGCTGCTGCTGAAAGGTTCTTAATCAAGATTAACTTGATTAATACCATTTGCAAGAGCTTTATAACCCCTACGTGACCAGGGCTTCCACATTAATATATATATATCTATATATATATATATTTGTAGGATTGGGTAGTGCTGTGGTTTAAGGCGTCATGTGGTTCTCGCTCACAATGACGGGCCAGTACAACATGTGTTCGAACCCTGGCTAGTGCAGTGTTGTTATTGATCAATACTACTAGTTCGTGGTTACAATAATATATATATATATATATATATATATATATATATATATATATATATATATATATATATATATATATATATTGTGTGTGTGTATGTGTGTGTGTGTGTGTGTGTACTCGCCTAATTGTGGTTGCAGGGGTCGAGACTCAGCTCCTGGCCCCGCCTCTTCGCTGTCCGCTACTGGGTCTCTGCTCTCCCTGCTCCATGAGCTTTATCATACCTTGTCTTAAAACTATGTATGGTTCCTGCCTCCACTATATCTTTCTCTAGACTATTCCACTTCCTGACTACTCTGTGGCTGAAGAAATGCTTCCTAACATCCCTTTGACTCATCTGAGTCTTCAGCTTCCAGTTGTGTCCCCTTGTGTCTGTGTTCCTTCTCTGGAACATCCTGTCACTGTCTACCTTGTCAATTCCCCGCAGTATTTTGTATGTCGTTATCATGTCTCCTCTGACCCTTCTTTCCTCCAGTGTTGTTAGTCCTATTTCCCTCAACCTTTCTTCATAGGACAGACCCCCGAGTTGTGGAACTAACCTTGTCGCAAACCTTTGCACTTTCTCTAGTTTCTTTACGTGCTTGACCAGGTGTGGGTTCCAGACTGGTGCTGCATATTCTAGTATGGGCCTGACGTACACGGTGTACAGTGTCTTGAACGATTCCTTGTTAAGGTAACGGAACGCTAATCTTATGTTTGCCAGTCGCCCATATGCTGCAGCAGTTATCTGGTTGATGTGTGCCTCCGGAGACATGCTTGGCGTTATACTCACCCCAAGGTCTTTCTCCTTTGCCGAGGTTTGTAGCCTTTGTCCGCCTAGCCTGTACTCTGTCAGCGGTCTTCTTTGCCCTTCTCCGATCTTCATGACTTTGCATTTGGTGGGATTGAATTCGAGAAGCCAGTTGCTAGACCAGATGTCAAGCTTGTCCAGGTCTGTTTGCAGTCCTGTTTGGTCCTCTTCCGATGTGATTCTCCTCGTGGTGTGTGTGTGTGTGTGTGTGTGTGTGTGTGTGTGTGTGTGTGTGTGTACATATATATATATATAGTATATATATAAATGTAGTGCTGAATACGTAAAACTTGTGATTTTGGCTTGAATAGCAACGTACTTCTTGCCGAATAGGGCAAGCGAAAATTTGTGTATGCAATAATTTCGCAAATTTCCACTTGCTCTATTTGGCAAGAAGTGCGTTGCTATTTAAGCCAAACTAGCAAGTTTTACTTATTCATATATATATATATATATATATATATATATATATATATATATATATATATATATATATATATATATATATATATATATCAATGAGTGTATTTTCTAGGTTTTAATAATGTGAGCGTTAGGTACTGAATGCACTCAATCTCTCTCTCTCGCTCTCACTCACTCTCACACTCTCACTCACTCTCCTAGATGAGCGACATCAAAGGAAATCAGTGCCAGAGGGCTCGCTCGAGGCAGTCATTCCTGAATATACGTAGATGAAATTACCCGCTGTCTTTAGTGAGGGTACAATGCACTGGTACAGTCCTTTGTTAGAACTCAGGTACAGTGTACCTCTGTTTTTTAGTGAGGGTACAGTGCACTTGTACATCTTTGGCAAGCATAGGCATGACCTACTTACACTTGTGGTCCCCGCTCACAAGTGAAGATGTCTTCAACTGCTGCACCTCTCCACATTTTTCAATATAAAAATTTCCATCCCTATGTCACTGTTAGAATGACAGAGCCTGAGGTGCAGGCGAAACGTCTATCAGAAAAAAAAAATACCCAGGTGTTGTACATGTCTTATTCATCAACTTTTCAGTTTTACACTTTTGATCCACTGAGTACAAGATTGTTCTTCATGGTCCAAAAAAAAAAGCGATGTTTCGACTGTATGAGGCTTTATCAAGTATTCTTTTATTGTGTCTTTTAACCACTTGTTGGCATCACCATACACCATCCATGATTTGTAAAGAATAAAAGTAACAGTACCGTGGCCGGAACACTTCACTTAAGAAGGACCCTATGACGATGTTTCGGTCGGTCCTGGGCCACTGTCAAATCACAGCAGTTGTGACTTGACAATGATCCAGAATGGGCATAAAGTTTTTCTCCTAAACGCGAGTTTCAGGTGAATGATTCTTGGTCAGTATTATGCTGCTGTGCTGTCAAGGCTCAGAGCACAACACCTGCTTGACATCCTTGACTTTCTCACCGGACAGGCGGGATTGATTATTATAAATTAAAATCTATTTTCAAAAACATTATACATACATACAATACACAGAATACTCTGCTAGAGGCCATCGTGTGCGCGGCATTTCGGACTGTGGCGGATTAAGGGCCTCGAGAACACACAACTTTGTGTATTCAATTATACAAGTGTACAGTGCCACATTAAGAGTAAACTACATTGTGGCAGGAGGTGTAATAACTGAAGTGGTATACACGCTCACTTTATATAGTTTGCCCTCGCCACATAACCTCTATATATTAAAGTCTCCTGCAATGTATTTACTTAGGTCTAATTTAAGTACAGTTTTGACGAAACAACCGAATCTGAAACTATGAAATATATGATCTGTTTAACTATTAAATAGCACCTTCTGAGACATCGTAGAGAATCCAAAGAAGCATAAAAACTAAAAATTCCAAAACATTAAGCTAAATATACATAAGTGAAAGGATCAAGTACTTTACAGATAAGCACATAAAGAAGTAGTAATTTAATGAGGAAAACGGAGCTCTTTGTTGAATTTATGGATTTGTAAAAGGCACATGACAGGAAATCAATGTATGTAACACACATTTAGAACAGGTGGTAGAAGGAAGGCAGGTGAAAGATTTCGGGAACAATTTGAACTATGGGATGACTGAGCACTCTTAGCAATGAAAAGTAAATACGAACAGACAAAAAAACACAGAAGGTAAAATTTAGATAACTAGGCGGAAAGTTACTGGAGGCTGTAAAGAGTTTTACGAAGACAGTCAGGTAAGAACGAAGATAAATATCCTCCTGTTAAAACGGCCTTTAGATATGAATGAGTGATGTTACCTTAACTGTTTATTTTTGGTCGTAAAATATTTCTATGCTATTGCTACTGTCTAAGGAAGAGTTGTGGGTTGACAACGTGAGTAATGAAATTGTCACATTTGCTTCTTTGGGATTAGTCACAAAAAAATTGCAGACTGTGGAGGAGTTTGGAAGGATGTGTTAGTTGTAAAATATAAATTATGAAAATGAATCAAAGATAAGATAATCAAATACACAGAAGCAGCAAGCAATTAGTATGGATCTGCCGGCGATGTTGCACACTGACTCTCGTAAACAGTGATCAAATGTTGCCCTAACAGCACATTCACAGAAATAGCAGAACAGTGCCACTGTTGTAGCACCGTGGCTTAGTGCCACTTGAACCATGTGAAGATTACAGTGATACTGTTGTAGCACCATGGCTTAGTGCCACCTGAACCATGTGAAGGTTACAGTGATACTGTTGTAACACCTTGGCTTAGTGCCACGTGAACCATGTGAAGATTACAGTGATACTGTTGTAGCACCATGGCTTAGTGCCACCTGAACCATGTGAAGGTTACAGTGATACTGTTGTAACACCTTGGCTTAGCACCACCTGAACCATGTGAAGGTTACAGTGATACTGTTGTAAGTAACACCGTGGCTTAGTGCCACCTGAACCATGTGAAGGTTACAGTGATACTGTTGTAACACCGTGGCTTAGTGCCACCTGAACCATGTGAAGGTTACAGTGATACTGTTGTAACACCGTGGCTTAGTGCCACCTGAATCATGTGAAGGTTACAATGATACTGTTGTAGCACCATGGCTTAGTGCCACCTGAACCATGTGAAGGTTACAGTGATACTGTTGTAACACCGTGGCTTAGTGCCACCTGAACCATGTGAAGGTTACAGTGATACTGTTGTAACACCGTGGCTTAGTGCCACCTGAACCATGTGAAGGTTACAGTGATACTGTTGTAGCACCGTGGCTTAGTGCCACTTGAACCATGTGAAGATTACAGTGATACTGTTGTAGCACCATGGCTTAGTGCCACCTGAACCATGTGAAGGTTACAGTGATACTGTTGTAGCACCTTGGCTTAGTGCCACCTGAACCATGTAAAGGTTACAGTGATACTGTTGTAACACCTTGGCTTAGTGCCACCTGAACCATGTGAAGGTTACAGTGATACTGTTGTAACACCTTGGCTTAGCACCACCTGAACCATGTGAAGGTTACAGTGATACTGTTGTAACACCTTGGCTTAGCACCACCTGAACCATGTGAAGGTTACAGTGATACTGTTGTAACACCGTGGCTTAGCACCACCTGAACCATGTGAAGGTTACAGTGATACTGTTGTAACACCTTGGCTTAGCACCACCTGAACCATGTGAAGGTTACAGTGATACTGTTGTAACACCGTGGCTTAGTGCCACCTGAACCATGTGAAGGTTACAGTGATACTGTTGTAACACCTTAGTGCCACCTGAACCATGTGAAGGTTACAGTGATACTGTTGTAACACCGTGGCTTAGTGCCACCTGAACCATGTGAAGGTTACAGTGATACTGTTGTAGCACCGTGGCTTAGTGCCACTTGAACCATGTGAAGATTACAGTGATACTGTTGTAGCACCATGGCTTAGTGCCACCTGAACCATGTGAAGGTTACAGTGATACTGTTGTAGCACCTTGGCTTAGTGCCACCTGAACCATGTGAAGGTTACAGTGATACTGTTGTAACACCTTGGCTTAGTGCCACCTGAACCATGTGAAGGTTACAGTGATACTGTTGTAACACCTTGGCTTAGCACCACCTGAACCATGTGAAGGTTACAGTGATACTGTTGTAACACCTTGGCTTAGCACCACCTGAACCATGTGAAGGTTACAGTGATAATGTTGTAACACCGTGGCTTAGTGCCACCTGAACCATGTGAAGGTTACAGTGATACTGTTGTAACACCTTAGTGCCACCTGAACCATGTGAAGGTTACAGTGATACTGTTGTAACACCGTTACTTAGCACCACCTGAACCATGTGAAGGTTACAGTGATACTGTTGTAACACCGTGGCTTAGTGCCACCTGAACCATGTGAAGGTTACAGTGATACTGTTGTAACACCGTGGCTTAGTGCCACCTGAACCATGTGAAGGTTACAGTGATACTGTTGTAACACCGTGGCTTAGTGCCACCTGAATCATGTGAAGCTTACAGTGATACTGTTGTAGCACCATGGCTTAGTGCCACCTGAACCATGTGAAGGTTACAGTGATACTGTTGTAACACCGTGGCTTAGTGCCACCTGAACCATGTGAAGGTTACAGTGATACTGTTGTAACACCGTGGCTTAGTGCCACCTGAACCATGTGAAGGTTACAGTGATACTGTTGTAGCACCATGGCTTAGTGCCACCTGAACCATGTGAAGGTTACAGTGATACTGTTGTAACACCGTGGCTTAGTGCCACCTGAACCATGTGAAGGTTACAGTGATACTGTTGTAACACCGTGGCTTAGTGCCACCTGAACCATGTGAAGGTTACAGTGATACTGTTGTAACACCGTGGCTTAGTGCCACCTGAACCATGTGAAGGTTACAGTGATACTGTTGTAACACCGTGGCTTAGTGCCACCTGAACCATGCGAAGGTTACAGTGATACTGTTGTAACACAGTGGCTTAGTGCCACCTGAACCATGTGAAGGTTACAGTGATACTGTTGTAACACCGTGGCTTAGTGCCACCTGAACCATGTGAAGGTTACAGTGATACTGTTGTAACACCGTGGCTTAATGCCACCTGAACCATGTGAAGGTTACAGTGATACTGTTGTAGCACCGTGGCTTAGTGCCACTTGAACCATGTGAAGATTACAGTGATACTGTTGTAACACCGTGGCTTATTGCCACCTGAACCATGTGAAGGTTACAGTGATACTGTTGTAACACCGTGGTTTAGTGCCACCTGAACCATGTGAAGGTTACAGTGATACTGTTGTAACACCGTGGCTTAGTGCCACCTGAACCATGTGAAGGTTACAGTGATACTGTTGTAGCACCGTGGCTTAGTGCCACTTGAACCATGTGAAGATTACAGTGATACTGTTGTAACACCGTGGCTTAGTGCCACCTGAACCATGTGAAGGTTACAGTGATACTGTTGTAACACCGTGGCTTAGTGCCATTAGAATCATGTTAAGTTATAAAAACTATCAAGATGAGAATATTAAATATATGCCGTACAAAAATAGACGCAAGACTGAAAGATTTTGGAGGAGGTTAATATACTTAGAAATCCGAGATTGAAGGTGATAAAAAATGGGGTTATTAAAGATGAGAAAGGGAAAAGGAGTTACAGGAGCTTTGAGAAATAAAAAAAAAGTTTCCCAGTTGCTGTAACCTTGGAATATATCAGATTAGGATAAATAAGACACATGATCAACACTTGGGTATTTTTACAGTATAAATGTGTCCACAATAAAGATACCAGAGTGTTGCACATGTCTCATTTATTAACTTGTCGGTTTTCTAGGCCATTTATATAATAACAACAATTATAGAGGTACCGACGCTTTTGTTTTGTGTGCAGCGAAGTAAAGTGTAATGTCGTGTCTAATATAAGACGTGAGAATATCAGGCACAGAATGAGTGAAGATAACACAAGTGTCGGAATGGGTAATAGAAATAAATATGTAATTGAAAGCGAGGAAGAGGGTGTTGCTATGGTGGTATGACCATCTTAAATGGACTGAATAAGACATGTATATAAAACAGGTGTATACATCAAGGGTGGACGAAGTAGGGGGCGTGAGCAGTCAGCAGGAAAGTGACAGTAAGACATTCAATGAGCGGAGGAGTCTAGTTTAGAGATATAACTTATTTTAGGTATTATAATATGAAGGATTTCAGAGTGACCGCTTAAGGGATCTTGATTTAAGGAGATGATAAGCCTTCATTTTGAAACATGGAGTCTCGGGTTGAACCAGTCACAGTATCGTAATGTTTGTGAACCTCTGGAAAGCTAGGAAGCTAATAATGGTCAATGTTTTAATTTTTCTGGTACCCTACCATGGGTGAAAACAGCTGATGTGTTTACCCTACCATGGGTGATAACAGTTTATGTGGGTTTACTCTATCATGGGTAAAAACAGCTGTGTTTTTACCCTACCATAGGAGAAAACAGCTGATGTGTTATAAAAAACTATGATGTTATACAATAAAGACAAGTTGGAGGAAAAAGCTTGAGGGACTGATCTCCTATTACCAAGACTGACTGACTGATCACGTCAAAACAACTACTATACTATCTCCATTACGTTCTCATGTATTCGACTGAACAAAAATATTTAGCAGGTGTGTCTACCAGTCTTTCTACATTATGTCTTTGTATAGAACTGTACTGATAAAGCCACTGGATGGAGAAACGTCTATATATAAAGATACCCGGATGTTTTACATGTGTCTAATTCTTCATCACTAACTGGTGTGTCTACCAGTCTTCCTACAATACTAATTGTTGTGTCTTCCTACACTATTGTGTCTACCAGTCTTCCTACACTATTAATTGTGTCTACCAGTCTTCCTACACTATTAATTGTGTCTACCAGTCTTCCTACACTATTAATTGTGTCTACCAGTCTTCCTACAATACTAATTGTTGTGTCTACCAGTCTTCCTACAATACTAATTGTTGTGTCTACCAGTCTTCCTACACATACTAATTGTTGTGTCTACCAGTCTTCCTACACTATTAATTGTTGTGTCTACCAGTCTTCCTACTCTATTAATTGTGTCTACCAGTCTTCCTACAATACTAATTGTTGTGTCTACCAGTCTTCCTACATTACTGAAATAAAATACCATAACACATACAGATACAAAATATACACGCTCACAATACGATGACACACATTAATATACTCACACAAAATATAACATACACACTCAAATAATAAGATATCACTAACACTAGTGCCCATACATACACACATACATACAGACAGACAGACACACACACACACATACACATACAGACAGACAGACACACACACACACACACACACACACACACACACACAATAAAGCAACAGAGCTGAAGTAATAAGAGAGCACCTGTTTTTCAGCGAGGCGACATTTATCAAAGACGACATTAGGCCAGAGTTGGGGAAAGAATAAATAAACCTTGAAAACTTGGTAAAATTATATCATGAGGTTTTTTTTCTAGCTCAATCCATTACTTATTGCTGTTATACTCTCTAGTGGAGAGTGGGAGGGAATAGGGTCCCTGTGTCCTAAGATACCTACTGTCAACTGAGGGTCCCTGTGTCCTAAGATACCTACTGTCAACTGAGGGTCCCTGTGTCCTAAGATACCTACTGTCAACTGAGGGTCCCTGTGTCCTAAGATACCTACTGTCAACTGAGGGTCCCTGTATCCTTGTCAGTAGTACTGTAGTATTTCAGTTATAACCGTTACTGAGTCACCGTCTTCCTACGTGATCATTGACCGTTAGTGAGTCATTGTGCTGACCTAGCATGACTGACATCATGAGCCCTTTGAATCCGAGCCCTTCAGGCACTGCCCTCAGTCAGTTCAAGGAAGGGTATAGAGACAGATAGGTCAGGCCTGAGTGCTCTCATATTTTTACCACTGATATATAAGTTACCAAGCCAAGCTACGTTTGTGTTTATTACCAAATCCATCATTCGAACCTCACATGAAATCCTAAGATACCTACTGTCAACTGAGGGTCCCTGTGTCCTAAGGTATCTACTGTCAACTAAGGGTCCCTTTATCCTAAGATACCTACTGTCAACTGAGGGTCCCTGTGTCCTAAGATACCTACTATCAACTGAGGGTCCCTGTATCCTAAGATACCTACTGTCAACTGAGGGTCCCTGTGTCCTAAGATACCTACGGTCAACTGTCAAGTTTGTGTCCTACGAGTATGAAACTAACGATCGTTATAAGACATTTTCAGGTGTACTACGATCTCATGGTTTCATTGTTCTCATGTTCACTAGGGTCTCATGGTTTCATTGTTCTCATGTTCACTGGGGTCTCATGGTTTCATTGTTCTCATGTTCACTAGGGTCTCATGGTTTCATTGTTCTCATGTTCACTAGGGTCTCATTGTTTCATTGTTCTCATGTTCACTAGGATCTCATGGATTTACTGCTCTCATTGTTCTCATGTTCACTAAGATTTTATGGCTTCATTATACTGATGTTCACTAGGGTTTCATGGGTTCATTATGGAAAAATAAACACATAAGCAGTATAATGTGATCCTTTATTGACAACGTTTCGCCCACGCAGTGGGCTTTATCGAGTCACAGACAGATCTACCTGGAAAATGAGTAACATGAAGATATATATAGGGTATAGTCAGGTGGAGAATGCTGGGTCAGGTGGAGAAAGTTGCATGTGACAGTCTTAAAAGTAGTGTGATAGTTGAAAACATTGTGTGACTTAAAGAACCCGCAGTGTACCATTCTTGAGTTCTAGGTGGGATAGCGTTGAAGAAGTTTCTTGGCAATAGGTTCAGCTATGTTGTAGAAGCCGTTGTTCTGGTTGAAGTTGTTGGATATACAGATGAGTGATGATTCTAGGATTCTTCGGTATTGCGTGTTGTCTTCTCTGGCGATGAGTCTTGCGTTTCTGTAGTTGATTAAATGGTTGTGTAAATTTCGGTGTTGAACACAGGCATTTCTTGAGTCGTCAGATCTGCCTGCGTACTGGTGTTCTGAAATGCGTGTTTGTAGGTCTCTGGATGTTTCGCCAACGTATAATTTGCTGCAGCCATTACAAGGGATTGTGTATACCCCTGCCGTGGATTGAAGCTTTTCCTGTCTGTTACTGGTAATGTCCTTGATGGTGGTGGATGTGGAGGTGGATACTCGGAATGAGGTCTTAGAAAAAATGTTGGAAACTTGTTTGGAAATGGTGTTGGTGGGAAGGACTATGTATCTCTTCTCAGCAGTGTCTTCTCTGGGTGTGTTGGGCGAAACGTTGTCAATAAAGGATCACATTATACTGCTTATGTGTTTATTTTTCCATTGTGTCGGTATTTTATACCATTTATTTCCATGGGTTCATTATACTGATGTTCACTAGGGTTTCATGGGTTCATTATACTGATGTTCACTAGGGTTTCACGGCTTCATTATACTAATGTTCTCTAGGATCTCATGGCTTTCATAGTCTACATTCTACAAGTTTGAAGAAATCGGCTCAGGGAGCTGAGGATCATCATTATGCAGACAGCCTTACCTCTAGTATTCCTGGAGAGGGTTTCGGGGGTCAACGCCCCCGCGGCTCGGTCTGAGACCAGGCCTCATGGTGGATCAGGGTCTGATCAACCAGGCTGTTACTACTGGCCGCACGCAAACTGACGTACGAACCACAGCCCGGCTGGTCAGGTACTGACTTAGGTGCCTGTCCAGTGCCTTCTTGAAGCCAGCCAGGGGTCTATTGGTGTTCCCCCTTACGTATGCTTTGAGGCAGTTGAGCAGTCTTGGACCCCTGACACTTATTATGTTGTCTCTCAGTGTACTCGTGGCGCCCCTGCTTTTCATTGGGGGAATGTTGCATCTCCTGCCGAGTCTTTTGCTTTCGCAGGGCGTGATTTTCGTGTGCAAGTTTGGTACTAATCTCTCTAGGATTTTCCAAGTGTATATTATCTTGTATCTCTCTCGCGTGCATTCCAGGGAATACAAATCAAGGGACTTCAACCGTTCCCAGTAGTTTAGGTGCCTTATCGTACTTATGTGTGCCGTGAAAGTTCTTTGTACACACTCCAGGTCAGCAATTTCGCCTGGCTTGAAAGGGGGGCAGTTAGTGTACAGCAGTATTCCAGTCCAGAGAGAACAAGCGATTTGAAGAGAATCATCATGGGCTTGGTGTTCCTGGATTTGAAGGTTCTCATTATCCATCCTACCATTTTCCTAGGAGATGCGGTAGATACATTGTTGTGCTCTTTGAAGGCGAGATCCTCTGACATTATCACTCCCAGGTCCTTCACATTACTTTTTCGCTCTATTGTATGGTTAGAATTTGTTGTGTACCCTGATGCAGTTTTAATTTCCTCAAGTTTTCCATATCTGAGTAGTAGAAATTTTTCTTCATTGAGCTTCATATCGTTTTGAGTGCCCCATTTAAAGATTTTGTTGATGTCCGCTTGGAGTCTTGCGGTGTCTTCGATGGAGGTCACTGTCATGGCAAATCGGGTGTCATCCGCAAAGAAAGACACGGATATGAGGATGAGGAATAGGATGGGAGCAAGTACTGTGCCTTGTGGAACAGAGCTTTTCACCGTAGCTGCCTCGGACTTTACTGTTTACTATTACTTTTTGTGATCCGTTTGTCAGAAAGTTATAGAGCCATCTACCAACTTTTCCTGTTATTCCTTTATCACGCATTTTGTGCGCTATTACACCATGGTCACACTTGTCGAAGACTTTTGCAAAGTCTGTGTTTACTACTTCTGCATTTTGTTTATCCTCTACAGCATCCAGGACCTTGTCATAGTGGTCTAGTAGCTAGGACAGGCAGGAGCGACCTGCTCTAAACCCATGTTGCCATGGGTTGCGTAATTGATGGGTATCTAGGTGGTTGGCGATCTTGCATCTTAAAACACTTTCAAAGATTTTTATGATATAGGGTGTTAGTGCTATCGGTCTGTAGTTCTTTGCAATTGCTTTATTGCCACCTTTGTAGAGTGAGGCTATGTCTGTTGTTTTTAGTGAGTGTGGGATGACCCCTGTGTCCATGCTCCCTCTCCATAGAATGCTGACGGCACGTGACATGGGCTTCTTGCAGTTCTTGAACATGGAGTTCCATGAGTCTGGGCCTGGGGCAGAGTGCGTGGACATGTCATTTATTGCTTTTTCAAAGTCTTGTGGTGTTAGAATAATATCAGAGATTTTTGAGTTGTTCAAATTTTGGGTCTCGTTCATAAAGAATTCATTTGGATTGTCGACCCTTAGTCTGGGCAGCGGCTCCTGAACACTGAGTCGTATTGGGACTTTAATATCTCACTCATTTCTTGGCTGTCATCTGTGTATGTCCCATCTCACCTAAGCAGAGGCCCAATACTGGATGTTGTTTTTTCCTTAGATTTGACATAAGAAAAGTATTTTTGTTTTCATATTCCTTTATGGCTTTTAGTTCTTCCTGCGATTCTTGTCTCCTGTAAGATTCCTTCAGCCTTCCTATGAAGATTCTCTAAGATCAGTCCAGGGGTGCCAGAGAACTTACCCGAGATGGTCTCCCACTAGAGGGCCAGATATATAAGGAAAATAAAGTTTTATACTCGCCAAATTGAATTAACAATTTCACACAAAAATCTGAAAACATTATACAATATAAGCACAATTAAAAAAAACTCACAATTCCGCTTCTAACAGCGTTAGAAGAGGAACCTTATGACGACGTTTCGGTCTACGTTGTGACGACAATGGTCCAGGACGGACCGAAAGGTCTTCACAAGATTCCTAATTACGGATTTTTTGGTGTGAAATACACAGTATGCGGTACGCCATCTATTCTAACTAATGAACACTAGGCACAAGACAGCAGTCACTCGGTGTACTTTCTTTCAAGTGTCTTCATGATGAAGGGTTCTTGATCCAAGGAAGTAGAGCTATCCCTCCCATCTTCGTCTTAAACACGATTGATCTCCCAATCCCAGGCGCGGTATGACAGTTTTCCCGTGTCCCGGTCTTTTACCTTACTAAACACTCGAACAGTCAGGTTAATCACCATTTTAAACATTATTCCGATCCTAACTTAATCATTATTAACTTTCTACTGTCGTCACCAATTCACTATTACGTGAATCATGATCACAAAGAGAGTAAAACTACTCAAAGTGTGGTTATCACAATTTGTCAATCCGTATCAACAATTTGTCAATCCGTATCAATAATTTGTCAATCCGTATCAACAATTTGTCAATCCGTATCAATAATTTGCGTTATCGTCTGTGTCAGCAACATTAGACTAAAAGGGGAAATATTTCCACCATATATGCCGAAACAGATGCTGGGTTCTTAATCAAGTAAACACCCTGTTGGGAGAGTGAAACCCCTTCCAGAGAAGACCCTAGCTAGACACAAACACCTGGTCGTGGACCGGGCCGAGGGGGCGTTGATCCCCGGAATGCCCTCCAGGTAGACCACATTAAGGGTGACCCAGTAATAATAATAAAATCAATAATAATAAATCAAGAATAATAAAATTAATAATAATAATAAAATAAATAATAACTCAATAATAATAATATTTCCTCACTCTTGTAGAAGATTATTATATCTCTTCCGTGGAGGACCTAACAATATTGTCTGGAACACCATGCATGGCATCCTACACTGAGGCAACTTATCTTTCACAACATTAACATACAACCTTGTGTTTATTTCTTGCGCATGAAACATCTTGGATAAATTTATATCGCTGATATTCCTCTGGTAAATATATTTTCACCAGCCATATTTCATCGTCTGGCGTGGATTCCTACGCTTGCTTCTCGTATGTGAGATATTGCTAAGATCGGGAGGTGTTAAGTCTTCTCCACGGATTTAGTACATTATACTGGAGTAACCCACATAACAAAGGAAGATATCGCATAGTATTTGGGTCTACGTAGAGCGAAAATATTTGCGATATTTCGTACTTTGTTCGTTATCCCATTCGTTGTACTCTTACGGCTTGATTTATTTATAATTCAACTTGCAACTGCAAACTGTGGGACCTAAAGTCTCGGAGAAGTGGATAAAAAGGCTTCCAGGAAGAATATTTGAACTTCTTCCTGAAGCTCTTTGAATATTCTACGTCCTCTTCCACCCCATTTTTTAATTTTTTAACCAATAGGAATATTTTATTACAAAATATGATACACAATATTTAAAAGATACATTGCTGGTACAAAGATGGCATATACTTATATATATATATTACTGATGCATTTTTAGGTCTAATCATTGAAGTTATCATATAATAATAATAATAATAATAATAATAATAATAATAATAATCTGCATAATGATATTTTTAATCAAAATACTGACAGCATTAGTGAATGAGCATTGGTTCGAGCCCTGATGCCGGCCCTGAGGCGCTATTTTTAGTAGGCTTATTTCGCATCTTATTGCAAATGAATCTTCATGTGTGTGGTCGAGACATGTAGTATGATATTAATGGAAAATCCAAGTATGACCCAGTGATGAATAAGATATACAGTGGAACCCCGGTTAACGAACACCCCGGAAATCGTGCAATTATGTAAGTATAATATTGTAAGTGCTTGTGGAAGTGTATTTTTGGGGGTCTGAAATAGACTAACCTAAATGACATTTTTTCTTAATTAAGGAAGTAAATTCGTTAGGTAATGGCACTTGAGCAGGCTTCTGCAATTAATTTTTTTCGTTAACCGTTAACACATGTGTAATAGTTAGGTATCTTTATTTTTTAAACATTTGGCCAACACAGTAGGCTTCTTCGGTCAAATACAAAGGCAGCAGGTGTAGCAGTAACTGAACATCTAATCAGTCCCTCAACCTTTTAGAATAAGTATTTGAGGTGGTCAGTCCCTCAGCCTGGAGAAGAGTTCAGCTCCTTTTTTCAACACGGTTTTTTCAACACGGTTTTTTCAACACGGAAATGCTTCGCCTGCACAAGAGCCTGTTGTGCAAGTGAAGAATTTCGAGAGTAAAGATACCCAAGTGTTGCGCATGTGTCCTGGTCATGTGTCAGTACTGTATACCATCAATAATATATATGATCTAGTCTTAAGAGTTAGGTGTGGAGCTGCTGGTAATTGACTTGGTAATCCCATACTTGTTACTCGATGATTAGTGTTCTTGCTACAGTCCTAGTAAAATATCTAGCAGTGATGGTGGAATGAAAATAATACAATTCAAAGAGCAGAAGAGAGGTTGTTGAAGTAGTTTGTCAAAAAAAAAAAGTTGAGAAAATAGGCCGACTGGAAAGGTAGATAAATCTATGGATGTAACGAAGTGGAGGGTACTTCCAGAGAAGGTTGTATAGGAAGGTATGAAGCCCAGTTCTTCTGGAATAGATGAGGTTTTGAAGTTTGAGCCAAGTAATGTCTATTAAGGAATTCATTGTGAGATTTGTGAAATATGTATAGTATTAACATACTTCGCGTGTTGTTTTGCATATTATATTGTACGGTCTGTCTTGCTTCTTGCTCTGTACTCCCATGAAAATGTACATTAAATAAAATTCCTGATTTTTTTAAATTTCTCTGAAGGTTTAATGGCTCACTGAATCGTGTGACACAATACCGTGGCTTGAAAATCACAAAAAAATCTTATCCTCTTATTCTTAACAATCTTGATCTCTGCCTATACAGATGAATAGTAATCTAACGCCTCACATTGTTCTTTCTTCATATTCACCGCTGTGACTTTTTCCTTTTATTGTTTTAAGTTCATTCGTCAGAAACAAAATCAGCTGACAGGGACTTTGTCATATGATGACCTGTTAAGCGGTGCCGACACGGACTAGACGAGTGTATTCTGTTCTGTCTTAAGTCTGCTGTAAGTCAATACAGCATGGCATGTACATTTATTGTTTTTTCCTACCATCAACAAAATGTTAAATATTCTTGGATCTTTCTCTTCCTCTATGTTCTGACCTTCAATTTCATTACTCTAAAATTGTTCTTCGCATTTTATTATGCTATGTATTTCCTAATTTTATAAATTCAGGTTACTCCTTTGCGATAAAACAAACTTTAAGTTTTCTTCTTCAACTTAGAAAGTTACACTCAGCTTTTCCTGCATTTCTTTTTTACAGAATCTTATGTACATCAAATTGCCATTTCATCAAACAAATGCACATCAAAACAATCCAGCATTTTTCCCGACACCAATACTCTGACCATTTACTATTATTTTCTGTTCATCTTGTTCTCTTCAATACACTGGTAAACCAGACCATCCCTTTTCAGACTTAAAAAAATCAAAAGCTTGTCTTGCTGATTCCAAACAAATCTTTTTTTTTGGTCAAATTAGAGACTATAGCCATCCCATAAACTGGTCTTTAGCCAAAACTGGTCTTAATACTGTACATCTCCAACACGAATAGCACTTCCAGCTTAGTGTTGAGCGAATTTTTGGCTGCTTTCACTGAATACTGTATTGAGTAAACTGCGTTACTTAGGTACTAGTACCAACCATCTAATCAAGCTACACCAACAAACTATTTCAACAAACCTTTCTCTAATCTGATGGTTTCATCCAGTAACCAATCTAGTAAAACTATATTTTACCTATTCGCAGTGCGTCTTCTATGATGAATAAATATTGCATATGAAATTTAGGTTTCCAGTCGAAAAAGGTAGCTGGTATCTTAATAGAACCATGGTTCACGTTCTGCAGAATTTCTCAAGCAATATTTCTGCCCTGGTAAAAATGGCATCAGAAGCTTTAATACGTTTTATCTGGCAGAGGTAGCAAGTAAACTGGCACCCATGGCGTGTCTGCTAATCTCACACCCCACACTACGTGAAATATTCCTACATTTCCTTCATGTTCCCCCGACCTCAGCCGTCCCATGAAATTTTCTCGTGGAAAGACGTTTTAATTTTTGCTGATGAATATACCGCAATATTTACCTGTTTACGATACATTTATCAACGGGAAATTACGAAAACATTCTCAATGTAGGTTCCTTGCTCTTTACTCTCTTGTTTAATTTATATTTTTTGAGTATCCATGAAATACATGTTTATGAATCTACAAGTATGTCAGGCATCTTATTTTATAGCCGGCGAAGAAGAACAAACTGTTAAGTCCTAATTACTTATACATGGGCCATGATTCACGCCTCCCGTCTATCCTTCTGCTTATTCATACAAAGAGGAATTTGAAAACAAACACTGGCCAATTTTTCTCCAGCCTCTCCCATTCTCATTATTTCATTTGTTCTTCCTTTCCTCATTTTTCTTTTCCACTTCCACTCACTCTATCCACTTTTTTCTTCCACTTTCCAGTTCTATCGTGCTATCAGTTAAGTCTGGACATGATTATTTCCCCTCGTAATACTGCACAACTGCTGCGTTAACAAATTAACTTTTAATATATACTTTACTCTCTTCTACTACCCTAAGTTAATATTTCATATTTAAACTACGACCTTATGTGATCGCTGAAGGCTGCTCGTTGAATCTTCACCTCCCTGCCCCTACCGGCAACACAATCCTTCAAGCAGGAAACTCCTTGCTGATTTCAGCATGGTATATACAGGGAAAGGTGTGTATCTCTCAGTGTATATCCAAAGTTTACTTGAATTAGTATTTTAAGTATTAAATTGTTAAAGTACAGGTAATATGTGGTCTTAATAATGCACGAGAAGTTTATAAACTTTACTCGTTCATTTCCCAAAATCAGACAAATATAGTGATCGTCAATCCGAATAATTTCCCTACTGATCAATGTGTTACAGAATCTCCCAGGTGGACAACACCAGCACTCGCTCTCTATGATTAAGTCTCCGTGCAAAATAGAGAAGCAACGGCAGAATGGACACATTACTAAGATTTCGTTACGCTCGGAGACCAAGCGGCTCTATACAACATACATGGGAAACTTGAGAATATATAAGCAGAGTGAGGATCTTAATAAAAATACAGGTGACAGAAGCATGCGAATATATGTAAAAGCAAAGTCGTAGAGTTTGCCGAGCAAGAGAAGTTCGTTAACATGAAACACTGAAGTACTAATAAAAAACTGAATTCAGAAGCCACATTTATACTGGTGCTGCAAAAATGTTGTATATGTTTGTCTACACAAGTGGCTCACCAAACATGACACACCTAGGTATGGGTGAGGTGAACTTGAGTCAGACTCCAGCACAGATGACAGCTGTTGCTACCACAACAAAGGCTACATACACCTGTCTTTCTCTGGTACCCTGCATTAGTAGTTGCTTTTTACTAAGCAACAGAACCGGTCATAAAATTATTAAGACCCCACTTAAGGTGATTTATCCTGACGACTGCAACACAAAAAGCGACTAAAAAGTGAACAGAATCTCGGTCGAAACCTTGACCTGTGAAAGACAATTCGACAAACCTTCAGTAATCACATATTCATTTGCATAGTAATACTACCACTACACTGACAAAATGCGCCACACCCGCACGAGTCAAAGAGCTATAAGGCTGAGTGAAGCTATCCACAAAAGGAGGTAATTCAAAGGAGTGAACTTGTGAGGTTACAAGGAAAGTCAGAGTTGGCAGAGCAAGAGAATTTCGGTCAAAAAAGTCAGCGAGTGTTGAAGGGATGACCTGAAAATAAAGTAGGGCGAATGAAGGAGCAGGGAAAGGAAGGTATAACCATCAAACTTTTTTAATAATTGTCCAATTGCAATTATTTTTTATTGTAAGTTACGAAAGTGGTAACTAGTGCATACTAGAAGTTTCATGAAGTTTGTTCCAGAATAAGAAGAGATAAAAAATAAAATAATGATATTTTGATAGGGCAACACATCGGTAAAATTTCTGACAAACTGGTAATGCTTAGAATATTCTAGTTTACATGAACAAGTGAAGGCTAAAGAGTACTGTACATCCAGAACTCAACTATATATCATTGTATCCCCAAAATTCTTAATTTTGTATGTTTTTTAGCATTTTACAATAAATAAATCATAAACGGTAAAACCTATTACAAATTACTCGATATCTATTTCTAAAATCTTGATTCCTGAACAATGTCTGTAAAAATCCTAGCAATTTATTCATAAATAACGAAGAATCTTTTACTAATAGGAGAAAATCATTAGAATTCATCAATGAAAGTCTATAGATGTGAAGCATCGTTAGTCAGAAGCGAGAGCGACACAACTCAACCCGGGATTATATAACTGAGCGGCGACCAGCTGTGCGGACCATATAGTACCTTGACAAAGATTCCACGTAGTGTATTTTCTAAAAACTGAAACAAAATTAACAATATACGGAAAAAACAATATACATATATAATACCAGATGGCATTGCGTAAATTTTATGTCATCGAATATGAATAAATGCTATAAAAATAATTAAAAAAATGGTATGAGCAAGCTGACTGCACCAAAATATTGCCAGATTTATGCCTGATTTTTCAGTAAAAAATTCTATTTTTCGATTTTTTATTTTTTTTTATTACACACTCCCTCCCTCAGGACGCCCAGACACTAAAAAAAAAAGGAGACCGGAAAATGAATTATTCGTGTGCTCTTCTAAATGGTACAATCAATCAAAAGGTGTTTGACCTTCAAGACTGACAACTTTAGTTTCCCCGAGGCGCCGGCCGCTTCTCTAGGTGAACAATGTGCGAATCATGTGACCAGTACACATTCATGTGAGAATGTTTCTCGAACGCAACAGCGATGACAATAATAATAATAATAATAATAATAATAATAATAATAACGATAAATATTAATGATAATGCACAATAATTGTTTAGGTATATATATGTCATTAAGTCTTAATTAATTAAATATACATTATAGAGGAACGCTTAAATGGCATTGGATACATTCATATTGTACACTAATAATAATCATCATAATTTCACCAAAACAAATATATACCGAGACAAATAGAATTATACTGAACCATGACAGTTCAAACAAATAATTACAACTATGTAACATGTGGGCACAGCTGCAGAGGTTGGTATGTTTGTCCAGCACTGAGGGAACATGAATGTTTGTCTTGCACTGAGGGAACATGAATGTTTGTCTTGCACTGAGGGAACATGAATGTTTGTCTTGCACTGAGGGAACATGAATGTTTGTCTTGCACTGAGGGAACATGAATGTTTGTCTTGCACTGAGGGAATGTTTGTTTGTCTTGCACTGAGGGAACATTTATGTTTGTCCAGCACTGAGGGGACATTAACGTTTGTCTTGCACTGAGGAAACACTGTCCAGCACTGAGGGAACATAAATGTTTGTCTTGCACTGAGGAAACACTGTCCAGCACTGAGGGAACATAAATGTTTGTCTTGCACTGAGGTAACATTAACGTTTGTCATGCATTGAGGAAACACTGTCAAGCACTGAGGGAACATAAATGTTTGTCCAGCACTGAGGGAATATTATTGGCAAAGTTGACAATGGAGACAAACTTTGTGTTGTTCTCCTGTGAGTGATACTCTGGTCGCCGTGACTGACTTGGCTGCGTCTGATGGTGGAGAAAAAATGAATTCGTTCACACCAAAAGTAAGGCAAATTCCGGAAGAATAGACCACTGGGTAAACCAATTGCTATTGCTATAACAATGTTATACTGCAATTAGAATCACTATTTTTTTAAATTAGAGAAGCTGCATTGCAAGGATACTTCATATTTACCATCCGAATACTTCCAGCAAGTACTGGAGTTTTTCTTACCCAGAATACAACTTTCTGGTACCACCTATTTTTTCTGGCTGCGGCCAACAACAGTCTGCTAATTCACAGATACGTATTTTTATTCCTAGGTAAGCAGGGCCAGCAACCAGCAAGGGTGTATGGAAACGTGTCCATGTTTTGCTGTGCTGGGAAATCGAGAAGAAAGTATGGTGATGTAAGGGGTATATGTTGCAGCCTCGGCTCCTACACCAGCCACATCCTTTCCCAGAATACCAACATGGTCAAGGGATCATTAGATTTCACTCCATCCTTCTAACGGAGGGTTGTATTTTCACTATAATTTAACACCGTGGAAAAAGCAACGCTGATACCAAGCCAGAAAGTTGGTTTGTTGTGTATACAAGTCAACCGCCTTCGCTGTCGCACGAAATGTTCTGCATAAACAAGGCTTTTAACGTGTGTTAAATGTCATCCAGTTTTGTAAAAAAAAAAAAAGGTATATGGAAATAAATTATTATTACTGTTGTTGTTGTTGTTCCCAGTTTCTATTTCAGAGAATATTTCTCGGTAAGAATTATTTTATTGGATAAGTAAGACATGTGCAACAGTTAGGTATCTTTAGCCAGAAGCGTTTCGCCTACACAGTAGGCTTCTTCAGTTGAATACAGAGAAGGCAGCAAAAGCAGCAGTAGAGATGTAAGGCGATGTAATCAGTCCATCACCCTCGAAGACACAGTTTTGAGGTGGTCAGTCTCTAAGCATGAAGAAAAGTTTTGGTCCATAGTCTAGAGCACTTCCTCTGGCCACTTCAAAACTACGTCTTCAAGGGTGATAGATTGATTACATTGTCTTAACATCACCACTGCTTCTGCTGCTTCCTCTTCCGGAATAAAGATACCCAAAGGTTACATGTATCTTACTTATCAACTTGTCAGTTTACATTTTTTTATTTACTTTCATGATACGCTATAAAAAAAACCTTAAGAGAAACTGGATTAAACACATAATGAAAAAAGTTTATCCTTAGGAAGGCAAAGCGGCAGATTTTTACTGATTTGATTCACGTGGATCAGCTTCTACCACTGATGGATGGATCATATGAATAATAATTATCCGTGGGCACCTGGGAAGAACTCCGAGAGTCTTGCACGGATGATAATCTTGCATACATGATGGTGATGGCGGGCATCTCTCACCATTTTCAAGAGATAACAAGACGGAAAGAAATAGTATAGTGACTCCGTACAAGTCGGAAAAAGACTTCTGTGCATTTATTAAACGAAATGCTTCGCCACGAGAGGCTTCTCCACTGCTAATGAAAGACTCAAAGAGCCACTAGTGGAGAAACGTTTTTTAATGTTCTGAACAGAACAGAAGTGTCTTTTCTGCCACATCCTGGAAGACTGGCCAGATATTTATCCTCGCAGACATACGTCACACAGACCACAGTAGAGCACAACCTCTTAACTATAATGGACCTTATTTTGCTCCAGTAAGTTACTCTGGAGATTTACTCCAGTGATGAACTCCGGAGAAGTGTCACACTTCTCAGTGGTCACTGATTGTGACCACTGAGAAGGGGAAAGGTAGGAAAAAATGTTAGTGATGTTATCATTACCGTCACTGGCTGCTGGTGATGTTACTGATGTCAGTTATCATTACCGTCACTGGCTGCTAGTGATGTTACTGATGTCAGTTATCATTACCGTCACTGGCTGCTGGTGATGTTATTGATGTCAGTTATCATTACCATCACTGGCTGCTGGTGATGTTACTGATGTCAGTTAACATTACCGTCACTGGCTGCTGGTGATGTTACTGATGTCAGTTGACACCATTACTCATTCAGCATCAGAAAACACTGATACTATAATTCATACAGCAAGACACAACATTGATAGAACATAATATCATTACCTAGAATAAAATACTGCACAATAATGCACAATACAGTACAATGCCGCACAATGCGCCAGTAACACAATCCTTGAGAAACAAAGTCACAATAGACACACTCGCCTACCAATAAGTACCAAATATTTAACTAAATGGAATATCACTGTTTATTTTAAGCATTAGAGCCACGTGGGTCGTTCATCGCCACAAGAGGTGGAGGCTGGCTTCTCTGTTAATCCCAGAGTGTTAGGATTAACACCGCGACGCCAGCGACAAATTCCCAGACAAGATTTATTAATGGATAATACTCAAGTAGCCTCGGGAAAACCAAGATCTTCGCCATAAAACTTAAGCTACTTTGAAGTATGGGGAAAAATGGAAGTAAATTTTTCCCTATTTCTTTTATGTTAAAACTGCTACGTTCTCTGACGGAAAGAAATTCCTCGTTAAGTTTTAGAAAGTTTTAATGCAAGCTACTTTGCGGTCCAGACATTGGCCCGCTTAAGACTCTCGTGACATAAATTAATAAAATTATATATATATATATATATATATATATATATATATATATATATATATATATATATATAGGTAGTAGGTTGGTAGACAGCAACCACCCAGGGAGGTACTACCATCCTGCCAGGTGACTGTGAAACAGAAACCTGAAACTGTTTTACATGATGGTACGATTGCTGGTGTCTTTTTTCTGTCTCATAAACATGCAAGATTTCAGGTACGTCTTGCTACTTCTACTTACACTTAGGTCACACTACGCAAACATGTACACGTTTATTGTATACACACTCATCAGAGTTTTCTTTGATTTTATTTTAATAGTTCTTGTTCTTATTGCTTTTCCTTTCATATCCATGGGGAAGTGGAATAAGAATCTTTCCTCCGTAAGCCATGCGTGTTGTAAAAGTCTACTAAAATGCCGGGAACAATGGGCTAGTAACCCCTTTTCCTGTATAGCTTACTAAAAAGAAAAAGAAGAAAACCGTCAAAGTGGGATGTTTGAATGTGCGTGGATGTTGTGCGAATGATAAGAAAGAGATGATTGTAGATGTTATGAATGAAAAGAAGCTGGATGTCCTGGCTTTAAGTGAGACAAAGCTGAAGGGGGTAGGAGAGTTTCAATGGGGAGAAATAAATGGGATTAGATCAGGGGTTTCAAATAGAGTTAGAGCTAAAGAAGGAGTGGCAATAATGTTGAATAATCAGTTATAGCAGGTAAAGAAGGAATATAAATGTATAAATTCAAGGATTATGTGGAGTAAAATAAAGGTTGGATGTGAAAAGTGGGTTATAGTAAGTGTTTATGCACCTGGAGAAGAGAGAAGTGTAGAGGGGAGAGAGAGATTTTGGGAAATGTTGAGTGAGTGTGTGGGGAGTTTTGAACCAAGTGAGAGAGTAATTGTGGTTGGGGATCTTAATGCTAAAGTGGGTAAAAATGTTGTGGAGGGAGTAGTAGGTAAATTTGGGGTGCCAGGGGTAAATGTAAATGGGGAACCATTAATTGAGCTATGTGTAGAAAGAGGTTTGGTAATAAGTAATACATATTTTATGAAAAAGAGGATAAATAAATATACAAGGTAAGATATAGCACGTAAGGAAAGTAGTTTGTTGGATTATGTATTGGTGGATAAAAGGTTGATGGGTAGGCTTCAGGATGTACATGTTTATAGAGGGGCAACAGATATATCAGATCATTATTTGGTTGTAGCTACAGTTAGAATAAAAGGTAGATGGGACAAAAAGAAAATGGCAACAGCAAGTAAGAGAGAGGTAAAAGTGTATAAACTAAGGGAGGAGGAAGTTAGGGTGAGATATAAGCAACTATTGGCAGAAAGGTGGGATAGTGCAAGTAGGAGTAGTGGGGGGGTTGAAGAGAGTTGGGATAGTTTTAAAAATGCAGTATTAGAATGTGGGGCAGAAGTTTGTGGCTATAGGAGGATGGGTGCAGGAGGAAAGAGGAGTGAGTGGTGGAATGAAGAAGTAAAGGGTGTGATAAAAGAGAAAAAGGTAGCTTATGAGAGGTTTTTACAAAACAGAAGTGTTAATAGAGGAGCAGAGTATATGGAGAGTAAAAGAAAGGTGAAGAGAGTGGTGAGAGAGTGCAAAAGAAGAGCGGATGAAAGAATGGGAGAGGCTCTGTCAAGAAATTTTGCTGAAAACAAGAAAAAAATTTGGAGTGAGATAAACAAGGTAAGAAAGCCTAGGAACAAATGGATTTGTCAGTTAAAAACAGAGTAGGGAGTTAGTAGATGGGGAGCTGGAGGTATTGGGTAGATGGCGGGAATATTTTGAGGAACTTTTAAATGTCGATGAAAAAGGGGAGGCGGTAATTTCATGTACTGGCCAGGGAGGTTCAACATCGTTTAGAAGTGAAGAAGAGCAGGATGTGAGTGTGGGGGAGGTTCGTGAGGCATTACGTAGAATGAAAGGGGGTAAAGCAGCTGGAACTGACGGGATCATGACAGAAATGTTAAAAGCAAGGGGGGATATAGTGCTGGAGTGGTTGGTATTTTTGTTTAATAAATGTATGAAAGAGGGGAAGGTACCTAGGGATTGGCAGAGAGCATGTATAGTTCCTTTATATAAAGGGAAGGGGGATAAAAGAGAGTGTAAAAATTATAGGGGAATAAATTTACTGAGTATACCAGGTAAAGTGTATGGCAGGGTTATTATTGAAAGAATTAGAGGTAAGACAGAGAGTAGGATTGCAGATGAGCAAGGAGGCTTAAGAGTGGGTAGGGGATGTGTAGATAAAGTGTTTACAGTGAAGCATATATGTGAACAGTATTTAGATAAAGGTAGAGAAGTTTTTATTGCATTTATGGATTTAGAAAAGGCATATGATAGAGTGGATAGGGGAGCAATGTGGCAAATGTTGCAAGTGTATGGAATAGGTAGTAAGTTACTGAAGGCTGTAAAGAGTTTTTATGAGGATAGTGAGGCTCAGGTTAGGGTGTGTAGGAGAGAGGGAGATTACTTCCCGGTAAAAGTAGGTCTTAGACAGGGATGTGTAATGTCACCATGGTTGTTTAATATATTTATAGATGGGGTTGTAAAAGAAGTAAATGCTAGGGTGTTGGGGAGAGGGGTGGGATTAAATTATGGAGAATTAAATGCAAAATGGGATTTGACACAGTTACTTTTTGCTGATGATACTGTGCTTATGGGAGATTCTAAAGAGAAGTTGCAAAGGTTAGTGGACGAGTTTGGGAGAGTGTGTAAAGGTAGAAAGTTAAAAGTGAACATAGATAAGAGTAAGGTGATGAAGGTATCAAACGATTTAAATAAAGAAAAATTGGATATCACATTGGAGAGAGGGATTATGGAAGAAGTAAATGTTTTCAGATATTTGGGAGTTGACGTGTCAGCGGATGGGTTTATGAAGGATGAGGTTAACCATAGAATTGATGAAGGAAAAAAGGTGAGTGGTGCATTGAGGTATCTGTGGAGACAAAAAACGTTATCCATGGTGGCAAAGAAGGGAATGTACGAAAGTATAGTGGTACCAACACTCTTATATGGGTGTGAAGCATGGGTTGCAAATGCAGCATCGAGGAGGAGGCTGGAGGCTGTGGAGATGTCCTGTCTAAGGGCAATGTGTGGTGTAAATATTATGCAGAAAATTCGGAATGTGGAAATTAGGAGAAGGTGTGGAGTTACTAAAAGTATTTGTCAGAGGGCTGACGAGGGGTTGTTGAGGTGGTTTGGTCATTTAGAGAGAATGGATCAAAGTAGAATGACTTGGAGAGCGTATAAATCTGTAGGGGAAGGAAGGCGGGGTAGGGGTCGTCCTAGAAAAGGTTGGAGGGAAGGGGTAAAGGAGGTTTTGTGGGCGAGGGGCTTGGACTTCCAGCAAGCATGTGTGAGCGTGTTAGATAGGAGTGAATGGAGACGAATGGTTTTTGGGACATGACGATCTGTTGGAGTGTGAGCAGGGTAACATTTTGTGAAGGGATTCAGGGAAACCAGTTAATTGATTTAGTTGGACTTGAGTCCTGGAAATGGGAAGTACAATGCCTGCACTTTAAAGGAGGGGTCTGAGATAGTGACAGCTGGGAGGGACTATTCTCAGCTGTCGTATCTGAGCTCCTCTGCAAAGACAGTGATTATGTATGAGTGTGGTGAAAGTGTTGAATGATGATGAAAGTATTTTCTTTTTAGGGATTTTCTTTCTTTTTGGGTCACCCTGCCTCGGTGGGAAGGGGGCACTAAACTTTGACGGTAAGTAGAGTAGCTGGAAGCCAGACCTAATTTGACCCATATTTGACAGGTCTTTCTCAAATTCAACCCTATTGCTCACATAAGAACATAAGAACATAAGAAAGAAGGAACACTGCAGCAGGCCTACTGGCCCATGCGAGGCAGGTCCAAATCTCCAACGGCTTAAGCCAATGCCCCTACCCAGCCAGGTCAGGTTACATTCACTTAAGGAAGGAGCACTGCATCTGACCTAGTAGCACAAGCTAGTCAGGACCAATTCACACCCAACCGCACCCACTCATATAATTGTCCAGCCGACCACCTGGTCAGGTCACTTCCACTTAAGGAATTAGTACAGGTCAGGTTACATTCACTTAAGGAAGGAGCACTGCATCTGACCTACTACAAGCTAGTCAGATCCAAACTCACACCCATCCACACCCACCCATGTATTTATCTAACCTATTTTTAAAACTACACAACGTCTTAGCATCTATGACGGTACTCGGGAGTTTGTTCCATTCATCCACAACTCTATTACCAAACCAGTGCTTTCCTATATCCTTCCTGAATCTGAACTTTTCCAACTTGAAACCATTGCTGCGAGTCCTGTCTTGGTTGGATATTTTCAGCACGCTATTTACATCCCCTTTGTTTATTCCTGTTTTCCATTTGTACACCTCAATCATATCCCCCCTAATTCTACGCCTTTCTAGAGAGTGCAGATTCAGGGCCCTCAGTCTATCCTCATAGGGAAGATTTCTGATACAAGGGATCAACTTTGTCATCCTCCTTTGTACGTTTTCCAGTGCATTTATATCCATTCTGTAATACGGTGACCAGAACTGTGCAGCATAATCTAAATGAGGCCTAACCAAAGATATATAGAGTTGAAGAACAACCTGAGGACTTCTATTATTTATACTTCTTGATATGAAGCCAAGGATTCTGTTAGCTTTATTGCGAACACTTATGCACTGTTGTCTAGGCTTCAGATTACTACTAACCAGAACTCCTAAATCCTTCTCGCAATTACAAGTAATAAGATCTGTATTATTCAGCTTATATGTGGCTTGGTTATTGTCCTGCCCAACATTTAGAACTTTGCATTTGTTTACATTAAACTGCATCTGCCACTTCTCCGACCACTGCATCAGTCTATTCAAATCATCCTGGAGTGCTCTAATGTCCTCATTTGAATGAATTGGACGGCCAATTTTGGTGTCATCAGCAAATTTACTTATGCAGAACACGGGTCACAGAACACGGGTCACAAGGCGTGGTGCACTGATTTATCATTATGGTTATAAAGAACTATTGTAACTAAACTGATGTAAAGCTACGTGCGCACATGCGTGTCTGTCTTCGCCTTTCAGCTTCAGGTCCAGCATATTCGCTGGCCTTCGAAAGCCTTATCGTACACACACACACACACACACACATATCCACACGTGTGTAAAATTCCTGCGCTCTACCAATATAAAGTGGTTGAGCGCCAACGGTAAGGCTCATATGAGCAGATGTGTATACTTGAAATACTATACTCGGGTTTTCTGGCATAAAATTCTCAATCAGGGACTAATGAGAAACCACAAGACTATCAACTAGACCTAAAACTGCAGTAGCTACTGTAAAGTCATTGAAATATTTTGTGGAGAAGCGAAATTATTTTGATGAATATGAAGGGAAAGTAATTAAGCAATCTGGTTTTGAAGAATATGTTCACTCACAAACGTAGACTATAAACTAGTGCTGGACCACCACTGCATTATGGCCAGATGTCTGAACCATAATTCACCTCTTCAGAGGTTCCGTTTTACTAATTACTTACTAATCAACGACTAATTTATTACCTCTTGGGAACACTAATGGGTTCGGCCTTTCACATCAATTAGAAACTCCGACTTATGAAGAGCCAACTCTTGTACATAGCTACGATGACGATCTTGATCCACGTTTGGATGTAGAATTAGTTCAATTTGCAGATATTACAAGAATATTTAACAGTAAATAAAAGGATGGTTAGAGGAGAGCTCTCCTGAATCAGCTAATAACAGACAATGACGTCAAAGGGGTATTTACAGATGTAGAAATAACACTGAGTGTATATCTTGCGGTATAAACCTTGGTAACTAATATCGGCAAATTGGTGTAAAAGGACGATCAAACACTAGACATATTTATTATAAAATGCTTCCGTCCTGGGATCTCTGATCAAGATCCCAGGAACGAAACTTTTTCTAATAAATATGTCCTAGTATTTGCTCACGTGTCTTTTTAAGTCGATATATCATGTGTTGTGATCACTAATTGCAGTGGTGAGCGACCAGTTTCAGTAATGTAGCATATTAAAAAACTAGTGAGCGCCAGAGCGTGACGCAAGAAGGGCTCGCCTAACTATGAGTAATGAGTTCGCTGCACGATATTTTGCATCAGCTTGATTTGGACCAACTCATTAGCAACTTTGATCGTAAGGTGGCAAGTGTCTGCCTTTAAGACACCAGCCTGAAGTGTTTCTGCAAGAAAATGTTACAAGTGTCTGCTTTATAAGACATCAGCCTTAAGTGTTTCTGCAAGAAAATGTTACAATCTGATTTTCTCTTTATATGATTTTTGTTTGATACGAACGATTTAGTTTATGGTTTCATGTTTGTATACTGCAGTAAGAGAGCTTAATATTTCGTACCAAGAAATATCGTATTCTATTAATAAAAGTAGGCATGGAAAAACATTGATTATTGTGAGCCTGTGAAAATAGATTAGTAACTTTGTCTTCTTGTAAGGGTTATATTTTGGTTATTAATCTCTCACACACTATAACTGATTTTACCTAATCAAGAGCCTAAATCGCTCGTGGGCTTACAGGCTTCTATTCTCTTATATCTGGCCCAGAGTTTCAAGATTTAATGCCATGGAAGACTGCAGTACTTTCTTATGAGTACTTAACTAATCCTTTGTATCCTGTTATCCCAGTTCCCAAATTCCTTCACTATTCGCATCACTACGCTCCCTATATATACTTACATCCTCTCTCCCCAGGTACATGTATCTGTGTGTGACTTGATAAAATCCACTGTGTTGGGGAAACGTTGTCAATAAAGGACCGCATTATGTTCCGTGGTATTTTATACCATTTGTCTTCATCCTGTCAGACACTGCAGTAGAAATTCATTCTTCACACAAGAGAATACCTGAACTTTCTTCTCATAGCTTTCTCAATCAGCAATACATAACTTTCTACGTGTCTCGTAAAAGGACATATATGCAACTAGTGTGTCATTTTAATGCCGCAACGTTTCACTCTCCAGGGGCTTTATCAAGCCAATACTGTCTTAATGAACTTCCTTGAGAGCGAAACGTCGAAGAAATATAATATAACATTAATTACACATGCGTCTTCCACATGCGCCCTTTTACCTAGCATATTATCGGAAATTTTAAAATATTGTTACAACCTTCTATGTGACTGTATCAATCTTTAACCTTCTCCACGACACCTTGAACCTGTCATGAAGAATGTGCTGAGGACCTCAACAATGCAACAAAAGAACAACACAACTGGCGTGAAGGAAATTTTCCATCACGCCAGGACAGACAGATAATGTTCAACAGAAAATCAAGTTCACTGGGAAACTTCAAGCCCTCTGCGAAAACAGTCATTGGAAAATTTTTGAGAATACCTGAAATTTTTCAAAATCTGTCACCTCGCCCACTGTTTAGCAGAGAAACTCAAGCTCTCAGCTTAGGTATCAAATTTGCTACAAACAAGAAACAAGACCTCCAATACATCGCTAAAACCTACAGACACAATGACTTTCAGAGAGGCTGTTTCCATTGCCAGAAGACACTAACAACATAAGACACTAACATCAGAGTCACCACTACCGATAAAGGAAGTGGTGTCATTATCTTGAACACTAACGACTACGGGAACAAGATTCTCAATCTACTAAACGACCCAGATACCTACAGACCTCTCACAACCAGCCAAATGGGTAACCTAACCAAAACTTTTCTACGCAAGAATCGCCACATTTTAAAGGACTCAGAACAAGGGAAGAAACTTCTACAAACCATCCCCAGCAGCCCCAGACCTACCAAAATGTACGGCCTGAAGACTTACAAGCCAGGAATTCCATCAAAACCCATCTCCTCTGGAATAGGCACTGCCCTCAACCATCACGGATTCTAGCAAAACACTTATATAATCTCTTGGGCACAATTAGTCGAGTACGTCTTAAACGTACTGGTGATCTCAACAGCATCCGCAACATTAACATCAGAAACAAGAAACTCTTTGGTCTAGATGTGACATCCCTGTATACCAAGGTACCCACAACACAAGCACAATCTCCTGCGCCAAAAACTGACGACTTCCTCGACCTTCCTGTTCCAATTAGGGATTTTATAAACCTCGCTGAACTGTGAGTTGGTTTTACATGTTTCTCTTTTGAAAATTATCTTCAACAGAGACGCCGAAATGTTCCCCACTAAGCGGTGTACGGGCGAATTAATACATGGAACATGTCGAAGCCGACCGGTTTTCCTATTATTTCCTAAGTCACCTGGCTTCGTTATGATAGCTCCGTTATGTTGACAACATACTGATCATAACTCCTAAGTGATTCCATGTCCCTGCACTCCAAGCTCAACAAAGTCGAACCCTCGATCCAATTTACGCTCGAATAAGTCAACAACACTCTTCCTTTCCTTGATAGTGCATAAGACATGTGCAACACCTGGATATCTTCATAATGAAGACGTATCCAGCCAGTGACTTCATCAATTCACTACAGAACTTATTTGAAGGTGTTGGAACTGCAGACAGATACCAAGTTGTTGCACGTGTCTAATTCTGCAACTATATTATATTATATAGGTGAGACTGGGTGGAATTTAGACACCAGGATAACAGAACACATCAGGTACGTAAGAGAAAGTTGTGCACCCAGTGTTTACAAGACACCTGAGAGCAATACAGTATTGTTACCGGGTTACTGGGAAGTCACTTGTGCTTATCAATAATTAAAACAAAGTTGTTATAGTATTATTTACAAGAAAAAGCATCGAACACATGAGTTTGTTACTCTGTTAGGTTTAAAGTCTATCGACTGCGTGAGGTTCATTAATTCCCAAAAGGGGGGATGAAAGTAAGCTCTCAAGTGTATATACACAGACATACACCTCTCATGTATATACACCGAGACATACACAGTTTTTTTGCATATACACCGAGATATGCACACCTGTATTGACTATGTCCCACACATAATACATCTTTGCTGCATATACACTTAGACGTACATTTTTGTATATACATTTGCATATACACATCTGTTGTGTATACCATGAAAACATTACACAAAATTTAAAATTTTTCAAAGACTATTTAAAAAAATGACGACCTGGAGAATTTTTTTATCAGATTCAATAATTTCTCAACAAGAAATTTATGTAAATTTTATCTTGTCATTTTTCTGCCAAGAATTTAAAAGAAAAAAAGAGTGCAATTTTATACTAAAAAAAATCACCTGTAGCACAGCAGATAAAACAAAAAACTTTGAGGACAGTTTGTCCATCAGTTTGTCCATTAAGGGACTAATCTCATTAACAGCATCTTAGAGTATTACCGATATTTCCCTTCGGCCACCCCGTTATTAACCGAAAAATTATATGGTGATACCGACAAGATATGGAAAAAGATACTTATATACAGTTCAGGACACTTATGTACCGTTCAGGACACTTATGTGCAGTTCAGGACACTTATGTGCAGTTCAGGACACTTATGTGCAGTTCAGGACACTTATGTGCAGTTCAGGACACTTATGTGCAGTTCAGGACACTTATGTAGACTAGCATACAGTTCCTGAAGTGTATACAAGTGTTTTTGCACATCCCGTTATTACTATGATTGATTGTTACATAAGAAGAGATGAGCACTGCAGCAGGACTACTGGCACATGTGCTCAAACGCAAACCTTCATTCTCACTTATGAGAAGAGAGGAGCCCACAGCCCCTGGCGTAGGGAGGAGCAACTAAGTTCTCTCCAAGAAAGGTGAGAGTAGCTCTAAGTCATTGAATCAAGAACCTTTTTACAAGCATCTAGACTCTCCCCAAGGAGGGAAACTTAATTAATAAATTTTAATGAAAGTTGAACAATACGCAAACCTTCCATCCCCATAACCAACACTCACTCCGCCATCTACCGACATCCCCGCCCCTACCATCACACACTACAACTTCCCTACCAAATGGGTTTAGCGTTTCGCTCTTAATATAATAACGGGAACCAACTAAGAACATAAAAAAAGGAGTAACACTGCAGCAGACCCACCGGCCCATACAGTAAAAAAAAATATTTTTCCACCCTGTTACGCTGTTCAATTGAAAAGTAAGAGACGAGGTCAGGAGCTGGAGCTCTCTTCCTGCAGCCACAGGAAGCCTTGCTATATAAAACTTTGGGCAAATATTTGGGTGAATCATTAACATGCACATGTCAACGGAAACAAGGTTAAAGCTACAACAGTCGTAACGGTGACTGTTTACCAGTAATTTAAGAAATGGGACAAATTAAGTTAATGAATAAGAAACATGTGACACACTTGGGTAATAATATTTGCTTATTCTCGGCAAATATGATTAATTAGGTATTATACATGTGTCTTATTCATGAGCTAATTGGCACTGTCTACCTTGAGTAATATGACACAGAAATTATCAAACAACCTGCACTTAAGAAACGAAACTCATGATAACGTTACGGTCCGTCCTGGACCATTGTCAGGTCCAGCTGACGGACCAAAACGGCGCCATCAAGATCAAAATCAAGATAGTATAGGTACGACCCTTGTGGGGTGAGCGGGGAAGTGGGGATACTGGAAGAGTAGATTGGTGAGAGGAAGGTTATGAGTAGAAGAGATAGCAAACACTGGAAGGTAGATTGGTGGAGTACCTGACTCACGAAATCGTAATGACACGTAATAACGCGTCGGTCTGGAGTTTTAAGACTTTCTGACCGTGGGTTCTATCCCCGCCCGTGGTATGGTTTGGTGGAGTACCTGCTGAAGCAACTTCATTAACTACTAACAAAGTTATGCTAAATATTTATGGTTGCTTGGTTGTCTCACTCATGTACTGAGACAAATGTGCAACACTAATAAATCATTTAAAAATAAAATATTTGCGTAATGCAAATTAATACTACCTAACCTTTTAAGTCAACCTGAATTTAGTCAGTAAAAATAAATACCAATTAAATATGTAGATAACTGGTTAATAAAATCGACAGGTTGATGAATTAGATACTTGTGGAACAGTTGGGGATCTTCATTGTGGAAACGTTTCGCCACTGGTTGGCGAAACGTTTCCACAATAAAGATACCCAAGTGTTCCACAAGTGTCTATTTCATCACCAATTAAATATATTAATCACGTAATGTTCACGACGATTTTCACAGCAATTCCAAACACAAATACACAATACTACTCTGGCAGAGGTATATCTCCAGCCTGACAAACTAACTTTAAAAGCACGACAAACACATGACGCTGTGCAATAAATCACATTTCATGTAGCGTAATGACTGTATCAATGAAAGCATTAGCAAAGACTTAATATAATGACATGATTGAGAGGCAGCTAATAATCGTTCAGCAGGAGCACGAGCGAGAGATGTACCCAGCTATGTCCTATATATCCCATTGTAATGGAGTAGTGAACGAGGGAGAAGCGCCAATATTGCTACAGTGTTGAACATTATTTCTTCATAACCCCATTACCAACTACATCAATGTTGTAAAAATGACAAGAGATCGCCCTTAGTAAAATGTTATAACTACTCGGGTAAAGATATTGAGAGGAGAGGAAGCAAGGAAGGTGGGGAAACCGGGGAGGGAGAGAGACAGAGAGAGAGAGAGACAGACAGACAGAGAGACAGAGAGACACACGGCAATCTTATCTCGGGTGAACAGAAAGGAAAAAAAATGTTTATTGACTGGCTATGAATGCTGTCATTAATGTAAGAGCCTCTTGTAATGTACCATCCAGTTGGTAGGAATGGTGTTCCCTGCTACAGTAATGTTGTCACTGACACCACATGCAGGTGGCAGGAACTGTGTTGCCTGCTACATTAATGTTGTTCCTGACAACAACATCCAGTTGGCAGAACTGTGTTCTTTTGTTAAACCTATGTATCAGTCCTGCCTCTACCACCCCAATGTCGAGGTCGTTCCACTGCCTAACCACTAAGGCTGAAGAAATAACACTCAGCATCTATGTGACACATTTTCAACTTCCATCTGTGCCCAAGATATTCCATAAGATTGTGTTTTGTATTGTAATCTTTAAAATGACAAGTTAGTATCACAGTATTGAAGGTGTTTGATGTACTCTGCCACCTCGCTAGCTACACTACCAGGTTTTATCTTAGTATTCACGCAGCTTTGAATTACACGTATATAAAAAGTTTATAATCGTAAATAGAGAGGAAAAGGAACAATACATACATACACTTAGGACATATTTAATGAAGATATTTCGGTCCAGGGAACTTGGTCACTTCATGAACATGATGTATTTGCAGCGATGACGGTCCCAGGACCGAAACATCTTCAGCAAAGGTGTTCCTAAGTGAATACATTCGTGTCCATTTCCCTCAAGCTGCTGGCCACTCATTTTCCTTCTCACTATTAGCAGGAATTTGAGCGAAATCTTACTAATGTTCTTATTTTTAACTAGTTTCTTAGTGTTATATAAAAAATATCGAACTAGAAAATTAAGTTTATAGTGACAAAGAAAACAAATCCTGGTATTTTATTGTAACGCATAGCTATGAAAATTACACAGAAAACACTATTAAATATTATTAAGCAATCAGATAAATTTAAAGCAAATTTTATAAATAATAAAAGGCACAGTACTGTAACTGGAACACAAAAAATCAGCACATAGGAGAAATAAACTGACGACGTTTCGGTCTAAGTCGGACCGAAACGTCGTCAAAAGTTTCTCCTATCTGCGGGTTATTTGTGTAGTAAATTTTTTGCAATGATCTTTGTATAGCAGTATAGTGTGTAGAGGAAGGCACAGATTCAGAGTCTCCATTTGCTTGAAAGTATCAACAGTTACCTTTCATAGAGGGTGTATAGAATAACGGGCAGAGAACTTGTTTAAAACAATCACCAATTCCAATACCTGTTATGGCTAGAAACAATACTAGATTTTAATTGCTAGTGGCCTCATGTCCAGCTCAAGAGTGGCAATATTCTTCAACAAAAACGATACAACAGTACGGAACAATACGACAATAACAGCCCATGTAGCAGCAACGGCAATGGCTGTAAATATCCAAACTGCAGCAACGGTAACCGTAGTTAAATATAACTATAGCACCTTTGGAAGATGTCTGGTGGTAGTAAAGTCAAAGTGTTTCCTGAGGCGGGTCTTTGTCATATGATGACCCGCCGCTGGAGCTTGTGGTTCACCCCTTTAAAAATTAGTGTTATAAGTATTGTAGTTATAGCACAAATACAATTAAATAACTATAACAGTAGCAAAGTTCATTTCAGCAACTACAAATTTAATGACCGGTGACAGTAGCAAGGGTCATAAAATCCGTAGGTTTAATGACCTGAAGCATAATATAAGTACATAAAATTTGTAGTTTTAATGGCCTACAGCAGAGGCAAAAGTCATAAAATCTGCACTTTTAATGACCCCTATATAATAAATAGTTTTAATAACGTGTAGGTGCAGTAGAGGTCATAATATCTGTGGCTTCAATCAGTATAGCTGTGGTTGTTGCAACTCTAGGCGGCTTCTAAGAAATTTTAACTATAGTAACTATAATCGCGTTGTTTCTGAAATACTGAATGACCGTATTACACATACGGTCAGTGTATACTTCAGTCAGTACTAAATAAACAATCGACAGCCGCAAGGATAATAATAGACTGGATAACTAGAACCTTCAAAACAAAAGCCAGGGTAATTCTGATATTCGTCAAGACACTCGTCAAGTCTCTCGACTGGAATACTGCTGCTGACAATTACAGAAAGGTTGAAGACGCTAAAAATGAATTAAAAGCTGCATATATATTACACACAAAAAGTAGGATAGCCATGATAACAATAAGTGTCGAAGAACAAGTGCCAGGCAGGTGTTGAGCATCAAGTGCCACGTAGGTGCGGAGCAGGCACCGCGCAGGTGTCGAGCACCGGGAGACACACAAGAGTTGGAGAGCAGGTGACGCGTCAATTTCCCAGTGAACAAGTGGTGACATCCTCAGGATGTTACCAACTTGCCGAATACGCCGAACTCCATTAAAAATCAAACTTTTCTAAAAAAAATAAAAAATTTACAGATTGATAGCTAATATTTTTTATTAACAATTATGTAATAATTTTTATCTTTGGACCAAAACTAACTTAGAAACCTCACATTCGGCAAACTGAACCCTTGCCAAATAGGCCAAACTGGACGATTCGGCTTATTAGACACATTATATATATAGGATGGGGTCCACCTCTGGTACAAATTGTGGGACCTATAGCCTCGGAGAAGTGGATAAAAAGGCTTCAAGGAAGAATATTTGGATTTCTTCCTGAAGCCATTTGAATATTCCACTTCAAAATTATTAAGCACTGTCATCAGCAGACCACAAATTATCAAAAAAAGGGCAGGATTTGAACTGGAACCAATCTGCCGCGAGTTGTCCATGTCTAACCTTAATTAATCTTCACACAATAATATCTAGGTGACGATTTTTGTGTTACCCATGAAGTCAATGAGGCAGAAGTCTGTTATAAAAAAGAGGGGGCATAAGGAATGGTTATCAAGAGAGACTGAGTCTTTTATATATATATATATATATATATATATATATATATATGTGTGTGTGTGTGTGTGTACTCACCTAATTGTGGTTGCAGGGGTCGATACTCAGCTCCTGGCCCCACCTCTTCGCTGTCCGCTACTGGGTCTCTGCTCTCCCTGCTCCATGAGCTTTATCTTAAAACTATGTATGGTTCCCGCCTCCACTATATCGTTCGCTAGACTATTCCACTTCCTGACTACTCTCTGGTGTGTGTGTGTGTGTGTGTGTGTGTGTGTGTGTCGTGCCGAATAGGTAAAATTGGTCAGTTAGCAAAAACTCATTTAAAATTAAGTCCTTTCTAAAATTTTCTCTTATACGTTTAAAGATATATATTTTTTCATTTATGTTAATGTAAAAATTAATAATTTTGTACCAAAAGAACCTTAGAAAACTTACCTAACCTTATTATAACAACGCAATTTAATTTAGCCTAATCCAACTAAATATGTTTTAGATAAGTTTAAAATAATTAATAATAAACAAACAATGAAATTTTTTTTTCGTTAGGTTCAGAAAGATTTTTACGAAATTATTGCATACACAAATTTTCGGCAAGAAGAGCGTTGCTGTTTAAGCCAAAATAGCAAGTTTTACCTATTCGGCACGACATTATATATATATATATATATATATATACGTATATATAAACACTGATCTCTGGCCGACGGAGACTCGAACCTACAAACCTTGTGACAAGGTACGCAGTGCTTTGCCGACATTACCAATACCTTGGCGTCCAGCTCACGCTAGACGTTGATCCAAGGCAGCCAGCTTTCAGGCAGGAGGCTTACAGCTTTTCATCTCATCCCCTGCATGCATCGGCCAGAGATCAGTGTTTGTGAATATTTCCCCTGCTCTTGCGAATTCCTAGCATATATATATATATGTCGTGCCGATTAGGTAAAACTGGCGATTTTGGCTTAAATAGCAACGCTTATCTTGCCATATAAGACAAGCGAAAATTTTTGTATGCAACAATTTCGCAAAAATCATTCTGAATCTAATGAAAAACATATATTTCATTGTGTTTGTTTATTATTAAATTATTGTAAACGTATCTAAAATATATTTAGTTGGGTTAGGCTAAATTAAATTGCGCTTGTTATAATAAGGTTAGGTAAGTTTTCTAGGACTCTTTTGGTAAAAAATTAAAACAAATTACATTAACATTAATGAAAAAAATATATCTTTGAAAGTATAAGAGAAAATTTTAGAAAGGACTTAATTTTAAATGAGTTCTTGCTAATTGACCAGTTTTACCTATTAGGCACGACACACCACACAAAAACACACACAAACACTAAAAATTAAATATTTAATATATATATATATATATATATATATATATATATATATATATATATATATATATATATATATATATATATATATATATATATATATATATATATATATATATATATATATATATATATATATATGCATTTACTATATCTGGCAAGAGGTTGGGAGAAGATTCTACTTGAGTTGGGCCAACAATATTGCCTAATACTACATTCTCCCAGCACCTGCAACCAGCGACTCTTCCCACCGCTGCAACCAACATCATACCAACATTAAGGGTTGAAAATTTCTCGTAATTGTGCCTGTTTCTTTTCTCCCTCAGACATTATTTGCCTTCATTACTGTACCGTGGTGCCTTTTATTGATGATGATGTGCCGCCACCAGTGTCCATTGCAAGCCACAAAGAATAATAATTTGTGGAGTTTACGACTGTAAAAACCTGGCATGCATTTCGATATTTTATGAACAGAGGCAACCGTACCTGTGACGCATTTCGAGGGTGTTTTTGCCCTTGCAGAAAATTTTGGAGGCTACGTTTCGCTGTTGACTGCCTGATTAACTTGGCTGCTGCTGCCAGCGTCCAACAGGCCTACGCGATTATCACAACCAAGTTGATCTGGTACTTCCGGCACAAAACGGTTGGTATTCTTCAGAATTTCTCATTCGGCAATATTTCTTAGATCTCCTGATAGGTCAAATAATCAGGACCAGGGATACTGATTTTATCAATACACCCTTTTTTCTTAATGTAGTTTATTCTACACTTCTCTATCTCTTAAGTTTCAAGAGGAATAAGGAATGGAAACAGATGATTGCATGAATCAAAACAAATATAAAGTAGATGAAAACATGTATCATCAGTTAGACACCTCATGAAGTGAGCTACATTAACACTGTGACCTAAAGTTTAACTTAGGTCTCAAGAGGCATAAAACAGGTGGAAGGTTAGTAAACAGCAGCCAATCTGGGATGTACTAACGTCCTATTGTATGCGTGTGAAACTGAAACCTGTTAAGAATTTTGCACTCTGGCAGGACTATTTTCTACCTCTATCTTGAACAGGCAAGATGACAGGTAAATCTTACAAACGTATTCTTATATTCAATATGTACTTTACTTTCCTGTATGTACCATACAGGCAAATTAACAACACATTAACAAAGAGAAAAGGATGCAAAACTATCGAATTTTGTCTGTGGGGCAGACAAAATTATTAAGCACTGTCATCAGCAGACCACAAATTATCAAAAAAAGGGGCAGGATTTGAACTGGAACCAATCTGCCGCGAGTTGTCCATGTCTAACCTTAATTAATCTTCACACAATAATATCTAGGTGACGATTTTTGTGTTACCCATGAAGTCAATGAGGCAGAAGTCTGTTATAAAAAAGAGGGGGCATAAGGAATGGTAATCAAGAGAGACTGAGTCTTTTATAAAAGACAGGAAGGTAGGGATAATATGTATAGATACATAGGAAATGAAAATGTTTGACGGCCCTACTAGCTCACAACTGTTGTGAAGAAATGCAACTAATGAGGCAACGTTTAGTTCACCAGGGGCTTTATCAAGCCAACACATACATAATATGGACACAATGAGTAATTATATAGTGGTTGAGGTAGTAGGTTAGGAGCAATAGTAAAAATAACAGTAGCAGCAGCAGTAGTAATGGTAGTACAAATATAAATATTTAAGAAATAATAACATTAGTAGTGTCAAGTGATGGTAATATCATGTATGGAAGTACAAACTGTGCTAGAAACTCTGAGATAATCCAACAGCCTTTTAATTTGTGTACCAGTGTTGGAGACGTATATAGGTTTCCTCCATGCACTTGTACCTCTGCATGTCTGGTTTCTGGTTAAACAGATGAACATTCTTCCATTTACTAAGGTGGTTAATGGGTTTCCTATGCTGCACATACTTTATCCAGGTTGTCGCATCTGCTGGCATAAATGTTCATTGAGGCATATTTCGAGGTATGTAACTTCCTTCTCCAATGTATATTTTTCACATCCCTCACATGGAACTTTAGTTTTGGTGAGGTCCTTGATGGTGACATTAGTAGCAATGCCGGAGGCGACTCTGATGTCACCTAGGGCGAGTGCGTTAGATACATATTTGGCACCTGGCAGTTAGCAAGATAAATCTACGGAAGATAATGACGCTGCGTAAAGCGTTAGAGATCTGAAAGGTGCGTTTGTTACAATCTCTGATGAAGATTGGGAAATTAAGCTCCGAAAATGTTTGATGAATGAAGGCACATTCTTTCGATGGTAACTTTGGGCTGTAGATAGTGAAGGCTCGTATAAAGAAGCCTTTTAAGATACATAGTTTGGTTTCGGAGTCCTGACTTCAATAAAAGTGAATTAGATCGTTTATGTTAGTTGGTTTTCCATAAACCTTGAATCTGTATGAATTATTAACCTTGTGTACGAGGACGTCGAGGAACTGAAGGACCCCAATGGAAATAAGTCACTCTGTCTGACTTTTTTGGGTTATCCTAGGTTCTCTACACATATGCTGCTATGTATGATAATCTATGTAAATGTATTTGTGTATACCTGAATAAACTTACTTACACACATGTGACGTTGGTACGTGTAGTGTTCTTGAATCGATCAATATTCAAGCGTACCGCATATAGATTCCGTAGTACGGCGTTGATAGGACACTACCCCTTCGTCATCTTGTATGTTGTATGTTATTGAAAGTGAAACAGTTAATGTTAATGTAAAGTTCAATGAGATCGATAAGTCTTTTGGAGTAATAGTTAACAGAGTAACAGTTAACACAATAAAATTCGATGTAGCCACAGTGAATATCCTGAAGATACACTACTCGCCTTAATTCTTTCTCATTCTCATATACGAAATATACAAAAACACAAATCGTAGTATTGTATCATCCTTTGGAAACAATACTAATTTTTTCACTGTCATCCACGTTAATATTACCCAGGTCTTTCAGGGGACCACACGAAACAACATATTTCAGTTACCCCAATATGGAAGAATTAAAACCCGGAACAAAGTATAAAACGAATTTAAGCTAAACTGAAAACTGCCTCTCTGTACTAAAAGAAAACTAACTGGGAGAAATTCGTGGGCAGACTAGGACAAACATTTCCTACTTCGGAGACGGTGATGAAGAGGGACGAGTGAGCAACTGACACTCGTGATTTATAGATTGCTGGGCCTGCTGGAGGGGGCAAGGTGTGTTAGAGGAAGTGAAGGACAGGAGCTGGTCGAAGGCAGAGATGCGGAGGGTAACGAGACACCAAAGTGACAGTCAGGGACAAGTGATGGTGAATGAGTCAGGGAGGAGTGACGATGAGAGTGACTATAAAAGAAAACATAGCTTGTTATAACTGATATATAAACGTGTATTTTTTTGAGCGAGTCTTTCCATTTCTGTTATCAGTGCCATCTGTTATACAATTCTTCTATTAGCTTTATTTTTCACCTGTATTTTCGATTCGCTAACTTCTTTATTAAAATTTTTCCTCCTCCATCTTCATTTGGCGCCTCCTCGTGTTTGGAGAGTCACTTCACTTATAACCTGGCTCTCCACAACTTGAAGTATTCCAGTCTTCTGTTTTGAAATTATTTTAGGTTCGGCTTAGCTTATTTAATACACTGATGCAATTATACCTCAGAGCCCGTCGTTACATCGCAGCGTAACGCTGCTGTATCCCAGGTCTTGCCTGTCTTGGGAGAGTGATCTAGTTTTAATGTATTGTTTTATTTAAGCCCATCGGCTGAAGCTGGCCTCCCTCGGCCAGACAGATTGATTGATATTGAACTATTGCCTGTGGGGCCTGGCGCTTATTGGTCCATGGCTGGGACAGTGATCTCACAGACCAAGCATGTTACCCTCGCCCACTAGTTGTCAAGAGATGGAATCCATCCTGTCGCCCCTACCCTCAGATCCTACTTTGTGTATTGACCTGAGAAAAAAGAAAACCTACTTCAAGATCTCTTACCTCAATCTACACGTTGTCGCAACCATTACTCGCATGTTTTGATGATTTGAACATCACCGGATACCCTCGAGTCCATCTACCTCTAACTCCGTCTCTAGAGCGGGAGCATCCTATCTAAGACTATGGTAATATAGTGGTACACTATACCGACAGCATGTAAATAAGAATAAGACAATCATAACATAAAAGGTATACAATACTGACACGTTGATGAATTAGACGCGTGTGCAACATATGCGTATCTTTATAATAAGGATATCCAGTTGTTTTACATGCATCTAATTCTCCATCAATACACAATGCTGATTATGGCATTTATTGTGAACACATTTCGTTCACTAGGAACTTATAAATTCACAAATCATCGGCGGGCGAAACGTCCTCACAATAAAATGCCATAACCCGCATTGTCTCAAGATCCACTGTGCTGCTGGGTGTACTAATTCCTTAATGTTTCTTTTATTCTTGTGTTGTTTTACTGTGTGTCTCCTCAAGGCTTGTAATGCATTTTGTCTTGAGTCACAGGCAATCCTGCATTTCTGACTAATTTTATATAGAATTTTCTTTTGAGAGTGGATATAGATTTATTTATGTTACAACGGATTCAAAATTCTATCATATTTGATTGTCTTCCTCTAATTATATTTTTTTTATTTTTTATATTCTTCATAATGAAGATTACTTTTTTCCTTCAGAGAGAGAGAGAGAGAGAGAGAGAGAGAGAGAGAGAGAGAGGAGGAGACTGAAGGAGAGACATTTATTGAGCAACTCCCGTCAAGGGAGGTTCCCTTATGCTGGTGAAGGGCTCTTGATCAAACAAACTTGCATGGGACCTGACTGCCTCCCCATCCCCAGGCTCTATATGACTACTGCGGTTTTAGCACTTTCCCCCATGATCAAAATAAAAACTGAACATCTGGAAAGGAAGCAGACAGGAAGAAGACATGAAGAAGTGCAGAGAAGCGAGAGACATATTGGAAAATGCTTAGGGATGCAAAGGAGACAGATTAAAGAAAAAAATCCGATAGAAAAATACTCAGAACAAATTGGGTTGAGACAAGAAAGAGCTTTGAGGAAGATGCGAAGAAAAGTCTTACATTAATTGTAAACAATATCGACAAGTTGACCACCGTCTCCAGTATACTATATATATATATATATATATATATATATATATATATATATATATATATATATATATATATATATATATTATATTTGGAAAAAAACAGCCATTGGTTGACAAATAGTCTTCATAAATAAAGATATATTAGGTTAAAGATTATTCTGCGAACCTTATTACAACATAAATAAAGTTACCCAGATGTTGCATGTGTATCTTATTCATTAAAGTTTGTTTAGTTGATGCATGCAGCGTACTGTCGAAAGCAATGCAAAAAGAAAGATACAGAGCAAGGTTTTACCGTGACGTTTCACTCTGTACACAGAGCGGAACGTTGCTTGCGCTTCGCCTATGTCTTGTCTTCACAAAAGTGAGTGAGTAGTGAGGAGTGTGTGTTAGTTACCATTTTGTCCTAGGCACATGTCGATTTGACACTAGGCCTGTTGTATGTATGTGTGTGTGTGTGTGTGTAAGGAAACACTTCGAAATGTTTCCGCCCCGTCGGGAATAGAACCCGGGCCCTCCGTGCGTGAAGCGAGACCTTTACCACTAGGCCACCGGGGCGTGTAAGTGTGTGTGTGTGTGTGTGTGTGTGTGTGTGTGTGTGTGTGTGTGTGTGTGTGTGTGTGTGTAGAGAGAGAGAGAGAGAGAGAGAGAGAGAGAGAGAGAGAGAGAGAGAGAGAGAGAGAGAAACTGAGATAAAGATACATGGTGTGGTAGAACTGACAGTCAAGCCTAAGACGGAAGAAGAATTCTTACAGATGTGCCATCCAGCCATACCTGACTCAACCACAACCACACCACCACACATGTGAACCACACATGCAGTGGTGGTTTTTCTCCATGTTCATTCATCATTACACCAGACTAAGAGTCGTTACATATCTGTCATCTATGTTAATGTTAGAAAGGTCATGGCCCCCACGGCCCGATTTGAGACCAAAGCTTCTAAAATTATAAAGGAACTGCTATAGAGATAAGAACTATTAAGCTACAGGAAGGAAAGTATGTTGAATGTTAGTAGAAGTTAGTAATATTTACCTGTCATCTTGTATGTCCATTTTACATAAAACCAGCTATAATATGGCAGAGTGCAAAACATTTAACAGACTTCCGTTCAAACTGATAAGAGAGAAGGGAAAGTACTACCGTGCAAGGTCATCTACTTACCTACTGCCTGCCTGGTAGTGGTCACAGCGAGGGGGAGGGTATACCTTGAGTTTTCTTGGAGGGTCTTTCAGGGGTCAACGCCCCCGTGGACCGGTCCATAACCAGGCCCCGCGGTGGATCTGGGCCTAATCAACCAGGCTGTTACTACTGGCCGCACGCAAACCGACGTACGAACCACAGCCCGGCTCTTTATCAGAGGTACTGGAGCTAAGGTCCTCTTCCTTGGATCCAACTTGATTACCTCCCATTCCCCAAACGCTGTATGACCCCTACGAATTTAGTGCTTCCCTATGAATATAATATATATTATGGTCAGCGTGAGGGCGAAACGTCGCTACACTGCCAACATTCCCTCCTCCTTTATTCATCACCTCCTATATTATACATATTTAGCTGAAGCGGTAAACCCGTGTGAGTTAATTAGCGCATGGGGTGGTGGAGGTTCGATGGATTTTTAACCCGGTGGGTTAGCCAGCGAGGATAACCAAAGAAAGTCAGTGAGCCATCGATAACTGTCTCTTATTTTAATTGAGGTCCTTCAATATTGTCCCCCAGGATGCGACCCACACCAGTTGGCTAGCACCCAGGTACCTACTTGCTAGGTGAACGGGGACAGCAGGTGTAAGGAAACACGCTCAATGTTTCCACCCGGCAGGGGACTGAACCACGGTCACTTAGTGTGTGAAGAGAGAGCGTTGCCTACGAGGCCGCGGGACACTTCATGGAGAGTGTCTATCTCCATTACCTCTGAGCCCTAACCTCTATAAAAATAAAATATGTCGCAGAAATTGCTCTAGTGCCAGCACCAGCTATCCAGTTATCACACTGATAGCCGCGTGCTAAGTGCCAAATGCAGCTAACAATGGTTATCTACCTGCCAAACGTGCTAAATGCAGCTACCATCAGCTATCTACCTGCCAAATGCAGCTATCAACAGCTATCTACCTGCCAAATGCAGCTGCCAACAGCTATCTACCTGCCAAATGCAGCTGCCAACAGCTATCTACCTGCTAAATGCAGCTACCAACAGTTATCTACCTGCTAAATGCAGCTACCAACAGCTATCTACCTGCTAAATGCAGCTACCAACAGGTATTTACCTGTCAAATGCATCGCAAAACTAGAAATTTCTCTTTCAATAAATCAAGACGTACCAACACAAAAAAAATATATTCCTCTCCAGTTCTATTTCCTTATTCGCTTTACTAATCCACTTTTCCAAGTGCATGAGACTTCTTGTCTTTCCTTGGTCAACCTCTACAGGCTCAGACGGTGTTTAACAAGTGATTTGTTATAGCAACGCTTAGCTGAGGTTAATCGAATGAAACTTTGTACTAATAAAAGCTTGTACTGTAACGTGTTTTTTTTCCCCTTTACACTACAGTCTTAGAAATTTATGTAAATAATTCTCATGTTGCTCAGTTTTTCTCAAGTCAAACATGATACACATTGATATATGTATCACAAAAAAAATAATTAAACAATGAATGAAATTTGAAAAAAATAAATGTCAGTAAAATATATAAATTAAAAGCTGTCTCTAGGAAGGTAGAAATAGCAAAATGGTCGACGAAAAGTCTATTTCTCAACCAGAATCTAATTTAGAAACTCGAAAGTGAAAGTTACCTGTGCAAGGCCTTTGATCTCTTATGACCCTGACCTCTTGACACCCTGTGACCCTGACCTTTAAAACCCTGTGACATCATAGTTTTACCATTTTTCTAAAATATAAACTATTTATTAATACGAACGCTGACAAAGAAAAATATATAGCATTATCCTCTACCGACAATATAAACAACAGAACAGAAAAAAATAACGAGGCGAAAGTACCAAAGTAATAAGGAGCTATCAGCTTCATACTGATCCATTCTATGGAGATGAACGCTTATCAAGCCTGAGGGACTGACTACCTTATTGTTCTCTACACTATATAAGTCACTTTTGTATTAGACCGTAGAATCCTGCTAAACAGGCCAAAGCTTCCGAAAATAAGTATTGGACATGTCTTAGTCATCTATATCTGGCCTGAGTCTACGTTACTGACACTTGTAACTCAGGTATTACTGACACTTGTAACTCAGGTATTACTGACACTTGTAACTCAGGTATTACTGACACTTGTAACTCGGGTATTACTGACACTTGTAACTCAGGTATTACTGACACTTGTAACTCTCGTATGCAAGTGTAAAATTTTGCTGAAACACAATAATTTAATCGTTGAATTGTGTACTCTTTATTAATGAAATTTATAACTTATGTTGTACATGTGAAAACACTGTACACACTTAAACAAATGAATAGAAGGGAAAAGTTGTTAAATGGAGTAATTTAACTTGGATAGACCTCTTTGGTTTATTGTTATCCTGCTAATGTGGTCATAACAACCAACTCTCTCTTATATCCGTTATACAGCATAATGTCTTTCTTTCTCTCATGCTTTTCCTGCTCCTCTCATTACCCTCCGTTCATCCTTCTCTCATTATTCTCATCTCATCCTACTTCTCTCATCATTATCTTTTGAACACTCTCCTCCCCAGCAAATAAAGATATTTAATGAAACACAAAGCTTGCCACAACACGGAAATGCAACTCATTTTGCTGACTGCTGGAAAAGACCTACTTTAATTTCCTTTGTGTTACTTTTTTCTCGGCCGCTAGAGGGCAACACAGATCACCTTCACCTTCCCATATCGTTTTGAAAAAAATATTTTAAAACGAATGAGTAAACTAAACATACTTTTCCCGTAGCTATACAATGTATGTCGGGTGTCCACCCTTTTAAAAATTATGGTCAGTCACAATAATTTTTTTTCCAATCATAAAATAAACCATCAGTGTATCTTTCAGACTTTGTGTACTTTTTTGCATATGCATAACGAAATATATATGTATATGTATAAAGGATGGGGTGGTAGGAGAAGTAGAAAATTCAAAGAGCCGCAAGGAAAAAAATAATTATTTTCCCTCAAAGACTCACAGAACACACTGTGTATACAAACTTACATAATTTTCATACGATCATAGTACCAGTATCTACATACCTGGAGACAGTACCAGTATCTACATACCTGGAGACAGTACCAGTATCTACATACCTGGAGACAGTACCAGTATCTACATACCTGGAGACAGTACCAGTATCTACATACCTGGAGACAGTACCAGTGTCTACATACCTGGAGACAGTACCAGTGTCTATATACCTGGAGACAGTACCAGTGTCTACATACCTGTACGCTGCCCAGGTACTTCACAACTTACCTGCAACAAAAAGAGAAATTCATTCATATTTTTGTGATCAACTTACAAATGTGAAAATACTGAGAAATATTATGCATAAACTGTGCAGTATATTAAAATATTTTTAGTATTACTTTCTTAGAAATATATCTTGATCTAACATGATAACCTAATTTTTAAATTCTAAGCATACTAAACTTACAGGAAGAAAATTCACAATATCATGATCATTGGAACAGATCACAGCAATCCCACATATAGAAATATATTTGGTAGATGTTTCGACCCCTCCAGTACTATTTGGAACAATTACAAACTCACAAATAGAAATAAATCTGAAGGACGTTTTCCTTCGTTCTGTACTATTACCAAATCTTGAGTGCGTGGTAATATTCGTGAAGCCAAAAGGTCAGAGTAGTGGGAGATGAGGTGGAAAATGTCAGGTCAGGTCATGTGTGTGTGTGAAGATATGTACTGAGAGAAGCAAGCATAAAGAGAAAGCCAGGGCCAATATTTATGTCACCGATGTTATATACAGGCACTGATTACTTAAGACGGCAAAAGTGAATGTTCGAAGAGGTAGATAATCTTGGAAGATGACCATTTTATGGAATAGCTGAAGTTCCTACCATGAGAGCAAATACTGTTGATTCAGTCAAGCAGATACTACTTCATTTGTGCTTGCTAAGGAAACGACCAATATTAACTACACATTGGAAAGAATCAGAGGGGCAACAATTCCTCCGGTAATGCACCATTCACAATACTTTTTTTAAATTAAAACATAGCATATGCATGATACGGATTTTTTTTTTAGTTTACCAGCAAAGAAGCAATGCCCATTTTCTACCGTGTAATAACATCAGTTTTCTTTCTTCTTTATTGGGGATACTATGTTGATATGTTTTTCTTTCTCATGTGACCCTACTTTGTATATGATGACATTAATATTATAAGTATATTTTATTATCTATTACCTCTTCATAGCTCTAGTTTTCTGATCAATATTATTGCTATTTTACGTTTCAGCGTCTGCTAGCAGAATATATTTTGATATTGATTCAGATTCATATATTATTATTATTATTATAATCAAAAGAAGCGCTAAACCACAAGGGTTATACAGCCAGATTCATATAGAGACTGGGAAATATTGAGTAATCTGGTTTGATCTGAGGTAAGGGGAAATGAGGGGAACCCCAGTTAATTGCATTAAGAGCCCTTTACTAGCATCAAGGGACCAGACCCCTTGAAGGGCCCTGGTGAGAGAGATGAACTTCTAATGTGATTCGGTAGCTTTGTAGGATTAATTAGCCAGAACACAGAAGTCAGGATCGTCAACAGTTTCAGATTTATCAAACATGTGTGAGCAAAATTTATATATATATATATATATATATATATATATATATAAGGATTATCTGGAATTAAAATGTTTTTAACCATGCCCTTAATAATCAAGGCTAAAGACATAATTTTTTTAAGTGACATCACGTTTACATCTCTAATTAGCAATGAAAGTTTACTTTAACCAACACCAAGTGTTAAAGTCAATTATAACCATTAAAGTCTTAACATACTGAAGCAATGGTAATACAATGGTAGAGTATACAAACTGTATGTACGTACCACACGCTGTGGGTTATGGCATTTTATTGTGAAGACGTGTGGTCCACCAGTGACTGGTGGACCACACCTCTTCACAAAATCTTATATTCCGCACTGTGTGTCTTAACTACACACGGAAGCCATATTGACAGGAGTAATGTCACATTACCACGAAATACTAGCTAGAAATATAGGGAAAAAACATTGATATGAAACTTGCTAACTTATACCAACCAGTGGTTTAAAAAAGACAGGTAAGATAACACTTCTACATATTTATCCAAAGTTTCGATCCTGGGACCTTCACTTCAAGGTCCCAGGACACAAACGTTTTCTAATAAATATGTCCTTATGTTTGCTCATATGTCTTTTTAAACCAAAAATAAAAACCATGTATTCTTAGCCTCACTCACAACACGTAAGGATTTTCCATATTTTCTGCCACGTTTTGTTGAAATTTATTACTTAAGAATGATCTGAAAAGATCACATGTATAGTACGCTGTTTGGGACCACCTGATATACTTCTTGAGTAATGAGATATACTTCTTGAGTAATGAGTGTAACATGTGTACACGTGAGTCTTACTCATTAACTTGACAGTAAACATAGCTAGTGGTTGGGTAAGATACTTGTTTAACAGAATGGTATTTTTCCTGGAGAAACGTTTCGCTTACTCAGCAGTCTTCTTCAGCCGAAATACAGAGACAGCAAGAGTGAATATGTAGGTATGATACTTTTGTTGTCTCCTGTGTATTTCCACTGATTAAAAGGATGAAGTTGGCGAAATGTTTCGTCAGCGAAGACAGGACAAGTCTTACTCATGTACTGGACGGTATTGTATACCATTGATATAATGACATTCCAGTTGATAGGGTCATAAGGAATGCGTCTACTCGACTGCATATAAAAATTAAGGCTGCAAAAAAAATAATGAGTGTATTTATAAATAAAAAAAACAAGAAAAGCAATAAAGTGATCCTCATCATATTAGATGCTAAAATATTTAAGACACTACGTGGGATTCTCCCTATGGAGTAACATTATTGAAACACCTGAAACAATCTATAGATCTATGCAACACAAATCAATTTACAAGGTTTGGGTGTATAGTCACTGTATACACATAGATTCAAACATGTCTTACTCGTGAAGCAGACATGTGTAACACCTAGATATTTTTATTTGAAAAAGTTTCGTCAACCAGTGGCTTCTTCAGTCCAATTACAGAGATGATATATGAAGACAGTAGAAGATGAGATAATCTGTTTCTCACTACCTTAGTCCTGAGGGTACTGAACGCCGGCTTCATGGCTGAGGGACTCATTACCTAATCTACTGTCTTTGAATATTATCTCTGTATTAAAAAAAAAACACTGGTTGCCAAACGAGTTGAAATAAATATACCCAGGTGTTGCACATGTGTCTAATTCATCATCTTGTCAGTATTTCAAACCTTTATATCAATAACATGTTACTCGTAGTAACAGCTACTAAAATGTAAACCAAAACAAGCCTACGTTTGAATGTATACGAGTGATACATACACCGAGAGATGTGTATACATCTCCTGAAGTGTTCTTGACTACTGGTGAATACGTTACGTGAAGCCTTAATGACCCTCGTATACACGACATGCTTTTAAACCCCATTAATTAATGTCGACAGGTGTAATTATCAAGAGACAATATGCAAGTCTTTTACTGAATTTTTTTCACTATATCCTCAGAGAAACGTAATAACAGTAAAAGTCTGTTCTGCATATTGTTTCGTTATAACCTTATGTCTTTCAAGAAGAGCTGGAGCCTGACCTTATGGTGGTAGTTGTGACATTTACAAAACACGTTGACCAAGTAGGTCACTCAGCAAAAGCCACAACAAACTATATGCAACACGCAATAAAAGGAAGGATAAAATTAACAAACAACAAAAGCAACGAACACTCAGCACAAATACTATCATACCAGCTTATAATAACCACTATCAGTTAAATATCTCGTTAAATTTTAAGTGTCAAAAAGGCTCTCCTAAAAGTCTCGCCTGACCTTTTGGTCTACGTTCAACCTGTGGTAGATATACCCTGAGTGGCAAATATGGGGAGAATTTTTTAATAATTTACCTGACAAATGCACAAACGAACACATGAAAAAAAAATGACTGCGAGTAGTGTTTATCTGGGCTTTACACTGAGCCTTTATTCATCAGTACAAGTATGAAATACAGTATAATGTAATGTTTTTGTTTATTTTTTCCAGGTAAGTTCGTTTATGACATTGTTCAGTGTTTATTATATTATTTGGCAACGTTTCGTCGAGGTTGTAAATGGTATGATCCCGTGGAAAAATAGACATAATACAGTATAATGCGATCCCTTATTGACTACGTTTCGCGCACACAGTGGGAGAAACGTAGTCAACAAAGAATCGCATTATACTGCACGAGTGTCTATTTTTTCATCGTGTCGGTATTTTATACCATTTACCTCCGGTATGCTCTCATTTTCACCACTCGTGGGGAAACGTTTTTTTGAATGATTGTCTTGACCTGAACCTAAGTATCGTCATCCAAAGCTTTCTTAAACTCTCTTATATCTGTCGTACTGTAGACTTTGGAAACCTTGTATAACCAAACTTACCATACCACGGGTGGGGTTCGAACCCGCGGTCAGAGTCTCAAAACTCCAAACCAAACTTTATTTCTCTCAAATATATTATCAAAACTACGTATTGTTTTTGTTTACATAAAGAGAATGTATTACAAAAATAACATTATGATCTAATAACCCTTGTAAGTTGTCAACCTCTAAGGACAATGCACACAGAAAGCAACACATACGTAGTGGATTTAATTTAACAAATATGCGATGCACTTTACACAAGTACATATAAATAATTTAGCAATCATGTGTTGTGGTTACTCTATACACGTACATAGAGACTTAGGGAACCACGTGGTGTACATGGCTTCCTATACACAAAAATATACAGAGGTTTCAATTTACGTGGTAAAATTTATCTTCATGCACAAGCATATACACGAGCTTAAATAATAATTCTGTGTACTTGTCTTCATATACAAAAGTCTATTCATAATCTTCAATAATGTGATGTACTTGTCCTCCTATGTTCTAATACAATGAACGGGAACATTAGTGTGGTTTACTTACCCTCCTGTGCATGTACCTACAGATATAGAGGCCAGCAATGGTCCACTCCATGGCTAGCGTTGTGTTGCACAGCTGAACTTTCTGAGTCTTGCTGAGATTCGGCCACATCGCAATGTTGGGATCAGGTTCAGCACACAGTACTGGACTCAAGAGTGGCACATGTTGATTGTTTTCTTCAGTGAAGCAGTGAGTGTAGCCGGTGTGACAGGGACAAAACTTCTCACTGTCCAAGACAGTCAACTCAACTGACATTACCGCGTCATGTGAGCATGACCAATTTCTGTTGTTCATATATTGCAGTGACTGAATACTATTGTTGTTGTTTTTATAGAACATGCCGGTGACTAATTTATGCCAGATGCAAGTCAGGTGTTGCAGTATATGACACAACATTTCCACACCACCCTCTCTGACTCACCATCAGACTTACATTTGACAAGATGCTCACAAGGAAGATATTCGCGCACTTTCTATTAAATTGAGCCCCGCGTTTTCACAGCCATTATTGTTCTAGAGCACTTCACCGAAACAAATGTTTCTGAAAAACGATTCCCTAATGTAATATTTGTACTTAACAAAATTAATGGCAATGTTGTCATCGGATGTATATCTTTATATGAAAGTGGGAGTACGAGAGACTGTGTACAATACATATATATTCATAAATGTTTATACGTAAGAGGAATAATTTAATATCAGTGTTGTATGAAGGACAACCCAGCGAGGGAGAGCAGCATCACCACTGATTTGTAAACCAAACTGAATTAGTATTAATGATTTTTTTTAAATAACATACACGAGCAGCAGCGTTACATACGGATACAAAGATAATTGCGGCGGCGGCAGTAGCCAACTGAGAGGCACTGTTGAAAATTTATATTTCTTCTCCGGGAAGAAGACACAGCTGCATACACCAACCACAACCATGGAAAGCATCAAGACAATTCTTGCTATGACAGCAGCAGCAGCAGCAGCAGCAGCAGCAGCAGGGACAACGACGGTGTCGATGATACCACCATCCATCTTTAAACCATCACATGTCAGACACCTCAAAGGTCACTTGCAAATCTTTCTCTAGAATCAATGATTCAGTGATCAAAGCGATGCAAATTAGATGCTAATACTGGAGTTGGAACACTCACATTAAAGAGCATCTCCACTCCTTCCCACTGCTGAGTTTACATATGACGGGAAATGTGGTGGTGGTGGTTGGCTAGTGATGTGTGGATGTGGTGGTGATGAGCGGAGAACACTGGAGAAGTGGTAATGTGTGTTTATCAACACACATTACCACTTCTCCAGTGCCATAAACCCACTAACGAGAAGCGACTGATGAAAGTGAAAACCTACATTTGACACCTCGACCATCGACAGAGGTAAGTAGATGTATGTAGGTATGTGGGTGGGGTGTGTATGTTTTTTGTGCGTGTTTGTGACAGACAGACTCAGATACTTGATAGTATATATTAATCCCTACCTTAAAGATAATAAATAAGTGGCCTGCAGCCTTGATAATCCTTGTGTAGCGACTATACTGATTTAATCACTGAGTACCCCTACGGTTTTGGCGGTTTCCCATGACTACAATATTATTTGATGATTTTTATTCTACAGGCTATTTCTGCCACAGAGCTGAGAGGCTCACAGTGTTTCTTCTCAAAACTTCCTCGGCAAATTAATGACTTTTATATTTATGATGATTGTTGTGAATCCTGATTTGATATTAAAGCGAAACTACATACAGAATTCATGTAATATAACTACATTATATACTACTCACAGACAGAAATACAGACGTATACATCAATATAAACAGTTTGTATTTTGTGGATGGCTAGGAACGCAAGAGTACACACACACACACACACACACACACACACAAACAAATAAATATCTTACACAAATAAATATCTTTGGACAGTCAGAAATAAAGGTGTTCATTTATCGAAGAATCAAAATATTTATTACGCTGTGGACTGGCAGAAATGCGGATGTGTGGATATGTAGTGGATATTTATGCAGACATAAACAATGTAAAATAGTGTAATTCCATCTCAGGAGATGGAAATATACAGCATTTTTTTTACATTGTGTTGTCTGCATGTGGGTGTCCAGTCCGTCAGAATATACAGTACATTAAGCTGAGTACAAATGACATACACGGATACAGAAATAACAGGAAATTCTCTTAATTCCTTTCACTTTACCACCTCTGTCTTTTCTAGCTAACGACACATCCTTCACCTTATCATCTCTCGTGTGTCTTCTGGTTAATAACAGACTCGTCTATATACAACCATAATGGAGTAGATGCGAGGTGAGAGACATGACTGACAAACACTCAGAGGAGCTTTTCTCTTAACACTCCGGCCGTCTCCCACCGAGGTGGGGTGACCCTACAAGGAAGACAATACCTTTACTGTCACTTGTTCCGTTACTAGCACTCAAAACCTCCTTTACCCCCTCCCCCAACCTTTTCTACGACGACCCCTATCCCTCCTTCCCTTCTCAGATTTATACACCCTGCTAGTCATCCTACATTTCTTCAGCCTCTCTAAATGTTCAAACCATCCCAACAACCCCTCCTCAACCATCTGAATAATACTTTTGGTAGTTCAACACTTCCTCCTAATTTAATTTTCTGGGTTTGAAGTGGAAAGAAGTAGACGAAGAGCTAATAAAAAAACAAAACTTAACACAGTTTTTGGTCCAGGAATCAGTCACGTTGGTCGACAATCGATAATATGACACAAGGCCAGAAGTTATAAATCGATTCCTGCAAACACAGCTAACTCATGAGTAAGTCATGTTCAGCATCTGGGTATCTTTATTTAGAGATTTCGCCTGTGCAGCAGGCTTTAACAATCAAATACACGGGAATGAAGACAGAGCATTATATATTGGAGCCAGTAGACGGGGAAAGGTGTAGCAGTTGAAGAAATCGTCACAAGTAGGCGGGGCCCACTAGATGAAGTAGGTCAAGTCCATGAGGTGAGCTAGAGATTTAGCAATGAATATTCTTTGTACCAAGATTACATCGTGTTGCTGTCTTAGACAAATGATGCACAGGTGATACGTTTAAATAAAGATGTCCAGGTGTTGTACCTGTCTTATTTTTCAACTTATGTACCATTAATCTAATTCAATAACTATGTACAACTATTCAAGCAACCTAAGCATTCGAGGGTGCACACACACACACACACACACACACATTCATTGCTTACATGGTATTTATGAGTGCGTGCACAAGATCCAACTCGCCTCTCTCTCTCTCTCTCTCTCTCTCTCTCTCTCTCTCTCTCTCTCTCTCTCTCTCACACACACAGAGAGTGCAACAGGGTGTCAGGTGAACGTTGCTTGCCACAGCAGTGTGTGGTACTGCCTCCCAGCGCACCAAAGCCTCGCTCTCACTCCAATATTTTAAAAAAACAAGCAACTTTTATTTCAATACTAAATTCACTACCAGCCTCAGGTAAAGTCGGAATTAAAAAAATGTTAAGGCAAAACTGAACAAATAGAATTAAAAATAGCTTTACGAAAAAGTTAAATATTTTAAAAATATTGAGAAAATCCTGTAAAATATTTCAACATTAAGAAAAAATATATATTATAAAATTAAATTTTTTGATAATTATTGAAAATATTTGTAAACACAATAATAATAATAATAATATAATACTAATATCTTTATTTACTACAAGTACATGTTCAAGGTATACAGTCCTAGCTGACATCAATGACACTACTACTATATAGAAAGTCCCTTGTTATGCAGAGCATTTCGGGCAAATTAGGTCAGTGTCCCAGGATGCGACCCACACCAGTCGACTAACACCCAGGTACCCATTTTACTGATGGGTGAACATAGACAACCAGTGTAAGGAAACACGCCCAATGTTTCTACTCTGGTCAATATTAGTATACACAATTTTTTTTACATTGAGTTCCCATTATGATATAATTAATGTAATACAATAAAAAAAGGTTATAACTATGACCATGATTTTTAAAGGGGTGGACCAGTAAGCGGAAGGCCTCGGTCAGATGACCAAAAGCTCCATCTAAAACTCGCGTCAGGAAACACTTGTCCTGTTTCCTGACAAACCTTACCTAACCTAACCTAATACAAGTTTATACTAGACACTAAATAACAAAAACTGATAATAATATGCGGATAATGGTATTTTACTGAAAAGACGTTTCGTCCACAAGGGACATTGCAAGCCACTGAGTCCAGGTAAGCGAAACATCTTTTCAACAAAAATGCCAAAGGGCGATTATTACCTTATTAACATACCTGTCAGTATATAATGCCACTGATAAACTATGGGACAATTTACGTTGTCAGCTGCCACATTCAGAAGCGTACGGGGAGTGAGATATATACACACTGACAGGTCTCTCTCTCAGTGTATATATGCTGAGAGTTTACTCATTCCTATTTTAATTATTAAAGTATTCGTCAGTGGTGGCGAACAGGTTACATAAAGCCTTAATCCTCGTATAGACGATAGGCTATAAGCAAAATTAACCAAACAATTAACGAAGAAATTGTTTATATAATTTGGTTACTGGCGGTTAAATATAAGCAAATTTAAGATAACGTCAAAGTAACGTGACCTAATTTAAAGTACTAAAATTTATTGGGCCAAGTGATTTGGCGGAAAAAATCTCGTGAGGTTGATCGTTCAGAAACAGACGCAATGGTAAGCCATATTAAAGGTACTTGCTGATTGGAGGATTGGTTGCCTAGCAACACTCGTCATGCCAAGGGAATCTTATGACAATTCTCTTGTCTTCATCCAACAAACAAGGAGAATAATAATACAACTTTTTCCTTTCACATCCAGGAAACACTTAACATTACGCTTATATTCCCAACAATTATTTTTCGCCAGGTAGTTGCTTATTCCTTAAATTATTCTCCACTATATAGATTCTCGCTTACATTATTTAAGAGTATTTTTCACCATGTACGTTCTAAGTTCAGTCACATTACACAGTTAAATAAACTGTTAATACATAATTGTCTATCAATATTTTTTTTATTTTATGCACTGCCTAGAGCATTACAGTATATGTGTATTACATAATGTTTCTATACTTAGCTAAATTACATAGATCAATTACAATACATGGGTTACCTATAATGCATGGATAAGGTGCAACACAGTTGTCTATAATTCGTGGCTCTATAAAGATTAGCTATATACTACCTAGCTATGCTATAGTATATAATTGTGTTATATCAAAAGGTTCAATACAAAGGTGATGCAATCTTGGTACTCGACAATTTTAATGTTTTAACTCAAAATTAATCAGAAGAGGAAATGCAACGCTGTGGTTGTTAATAAAGTAATGTTGGTGGTCATGTGGCATGCCTGGTGTTCTCTACGACCCTTAACGTCTGCAGTAGTTGGTCCTCTCGGAGTTAAATGTTGTGCTACGGAGAATAGTGAACAAACAAAACGTTTGGAACAAGCTTTTACTGGAACAACTCTTTGCTCAGTGTAAAACTTTATTAAGTCATGTTATGATAATGTTTTTCAAAAGCGAAACGTTGTCCCTAAATTTGTTTTCTGTCTCTCTTTTAGGCGTAGTCAATAAAGTAACAGCTTCAGCAGCAAAATCTAAAAAGCAAATAAAACTTTTCAGATAGTTTTCCCGTTGGGAAGCGAGTACCGATAGATATTTAATTGGTATTCTAAGCAAAAGTAACAACTATCATCTTATGCAACCCAGGAAAAATTATGGACCAAGAACATGAGTAAGAAATATGTTATTTAGACGTGACATGTTTCTTAAACGTTTCGACACACGCCATCTTTCAGTTAGTACAAGAGAAACTCCCATCTTTGTTCTTCCCTTACGTTGTGACCACTTCAACAAATTCACTGACCTATGAGCTGAAACTTTCCACACTGCATGGCGTCACTGAATGCCAGTGCTTCCAGTCATACGTGTTAAAATCTTTTTGCTACGATACTCTGGTGAGGCCTTATCATGTCACCCATTTCAACATTTTCAAACACAGACACGAGAGGAAAGGTACGGGGTGAGAATTTCATACATTACAACGTTTCAAGATTTGGGAGTGAGGGGAGTACATTATGTACATTGTCTAGGGGAGAGGGTTGAGGGGAATGCATAGTGTACAACGTAAGGAAAAGGTGGGATGGCTATGTGAGCAATGAACACGTTGCAATATGAGCACATTGCATGATCATCAGACACGGTTTCATATATAACAGTCCTACATGATTGATAACTTTCATGTTGGCGTTTTATCCGAGGAAAGTAGAAAATCAAAATGGCTGTGAAAACTCGTATAAATGTTTGGATAAGTCGAGCATATGATACAACAAATGACCGGAATCAAATGTACCTGACTGGCTTCGAGGGTTCATTTACCCTTCACAGCTCATCCAAGACACACTTCGTGTAATGTAAATCAGTGGAAGTTAGTAATTTTAAATTATTACTCACCACACTGTGGTTAGTAGTTTTAAATAACTACTAACCACAGTGTGGTTATTAGTTTTAAATAACTACTAACCACAGTAGTTTTTAAATTACTATTCACCTAGTAGCAACTAGGTGCCTGGGTGTTAATTACCTTACACCTCCTGCTGGCAGTGTTTACCTAGCAGTAACTAGGTGCCTGGGTGTTAGTTACCTTACACCTCCTGCTGGCAGTGTTCATCTAGCAGTAACTGTGTATCAGGGTAAACCATACCACGGATGGGGTTCGAACCCGCGCTCAGTTTCAAAACTCTGACCGCGGGTTCGAACCCCACCCGTGGTATGGTTTGTTTGCAATCGTGTCATTACGATTTCGTGAGTTATGTATCTGGGTGTTAATTACCTTACACCTGCTGCTGCTACCAGTGTTCACCTAGCAGCAACTAGGTACCTGGGTGTTAGTTACTTTACACCACATTGTACTTAGAAACTTTAAATTACTACTAACCACACTGTGGTTAGTAGTTTTAAAATACTACTACCCACAATGTGGTTAGTAGTTTTATATTATATTCTTATGTCATACAAATTGGAGGTACCAAGAGATCTTTATATTCACATATACTTTTCATAACTTAAGTTCGTTTTATAATTTAGGTCGTTTTTTACCTTAGGTTCGTTTTATAACTTTGATTCATTTTGTCCTATTTTTGAATCGACTAAAACCATGTTGAAATATGCTCAGTAAGTGGAAACGTGCAGTGCAAGTATCGGAAACTTAAATATACAGTGGACCCCCGAGTTTCGTAAAAACTTCACTCCTGAAGTCTGCTCAAGTGCCATTACCGAACTAATTTACTCCCTTAAGGAAAAATTTCACGTAGGTTAGTCTATTTCAGACCCCCAAAAATACACTTCCACAAGAACTTACAAAATTATACTTACATAATTGCACGATTTCCGGGGTATTCGTTAACCGAGGGTCCACTGTATATATATGGGTGGTGAATGTTGCAACAAGGAGAAGGTTGGAGGCAGTGGAGATGTCATGTCTGAGAGCAATGTGTGGTGTAAATATAATGCAGAGAATTCGTAGTTTGGAAATTAGGAGGAAATTAGGAGGTTTGGACATGTAGAGAGGCTGGAACAAAATAGAATGACTTCCAGAGTGTATAAATCTGTAGTGGAAGGAAGGCAGGGTAAGGGCCAGCCTAGGAAAGGCTGGATATAGGGGGTAAGGGAGGTTTTGTGTGCGAGGGGTTTGGACTTCCAGCAAGCATGCGTGAGCGTGTTAGATAGGAGCGAATTTAGACAAATGGTTTTTAGGACTTGACGTGCTGTTAGAGAGTGAGCAAGGTAACATTTATCAAGGGATTCAGGGAAACTGGCAGGCCGGACTTGAGTCCTGGAGATGGGAAGTACAGTGTCTGTACTCTGAAGGAGTGCAGACACTGTACTCCTGCAGTTTTATAACTGTAGGGTAAGCGCGCATCTGGCAAGACAGTGATGGAGTGAATGATTTAAGTTTTTCTTTTTCGAGCCACCCTGCCTTGGTAGGAGACGACCAATGTGTTAATAAAAAATAATATATATATATATATATATATATATATATATATATATATATATATATATAATATTCATATATTACTGTAACTACGAACGAGTGGTTCGTGATTCGAGGACACACGGAGGTGTGGGTGCCGCTGAGCTAATTTCATTCTACCCACACCACCGTATGTCCTCGGATCACGGTAAAACACCTAGCTCTGCTGGGTGCGTGATTCTGGTAGGATTGAGTGGTCCTGTGGGTTAGAACGTCATATGATTTTCGCTCACCATGAGGCGGGCCAAAACGACATGGGTTCGAGTCCTCGGCTAGTCACAGTGTTCTTATTGATATAATATATATATATATATATATATATATATTTTTTTTTTTTTTTTTATTAACACATCGGCCGATTCCCACCAAGGCAGGGTGGCCCGAAAAAGAAAAACTTTCATCATCATTCACTCCATCACTGTCTTGCCAGAAGGGTGCTTTACACTACAGTTATAAAACTGCAACATTTACACCCTCCTTCAGAGTGCCGGCACTGTACTTCCCATCTCCAGAACTCAAGTCCGGCCTGCCGGTTTCCTGAATCCCTTCATAAATGTTACTTTGCTCACACTCCAACAGCACGTCAAGTATTAAAACCATATGCCTCCATTCACTCCTATCAAATACGCTCACACATGCTTGCTGGAAATCCAAGCCCCTCGCACACAAAACTTCCTTTACCCTCCTCCAACCTTTCCTAGGCCGACCCCTACCCCGCCTTCCCTCCACTACAGATTTATACACTCTCGAAGTCACTCTGTCTCGTTCCATTCTCTCTACATGTCCAAACCACCTCAACAACCCCTCCTCAGCTCTCTGGACAATCGTTTTGGTAATCCTGCACCTCCTCCTAATTTCCAAACTCCGAATTCTCTGCATTATATTCACACCACACATTGACCTCAGACATGACATCTCCACTGCCTCCAGCCTTCTCCTCGTTGCAACATTCATCACCCATGCTTCACACCCATATAAGAGCGTTGGTATAACTATACTCTCATACATTCCCTCTTTACTTCCATGGACAAGGTTCTTTGTCTCCACAGACTCCGAAGTGCTCCACTCACCCTTTTCCCTCATCAATTCTATGATTCACCTCATCCTTCATAGACCCATCCGCCGACATGTCCACTCCCAAATATCTGAATACATTCACCACCTCCATACTCTCTCCTCCAATCTGATATCCAATCTTTCGTCACCTATTCTTTTTGTTATTCTCATCACCTTACTCTTTCCTATATTCACTTTCAATTTTCTTCTTTTACACACCCTACCAAATTCATCCACCAACCTCTGCAGCTTCTCTTCAGAATCTCCCAAAGCACAGTGTCATCAGCAAAAAGCAACTGTGACAACTCCCACTTTGTATTTGCTTCTTTATCTTTTAGCCCAACACCTCTTGCCAAGACCCTCGCATTCACTTCTCTTACAACCCCATCTATAAATATATTGAACAACCACGGTGACATCACACATCCTTGTCTAAGGCCCACTTTTACTGGGAAATAGTCCCTTCCCTCCTACACACTCTAACCTGAGCCTCACTATCCTCATAAAAACTCTTCACTGCTTTCAGTAACCTTCCTCCTATTCCATACACCTGCAACATCTGCCACATTGCCCCCCTATCTACCCTATCATACGCCTTTTCCAAATCCATAAATGCCACAAAAACATCTTTACCCTTATCCAAATACTGTTCACCTATATGTTTCACTGTAAACACTTGGTCTACACACCCCCTACCTTTCCTAAAGCCCCTTGTTCATCTGCTATCCTGCTTTCTGTTTTACTCTTAATTCTTTCAATAATAACTCTACCATACACTTTACCAGGTACACTCAACAGACTTATTCCCCTATAATTTTTGCACTCTCTTTTGTCCCCTTTGCCTTTATACAAAGGAACAATACACGCTCTCTGCCAATCCCTAGGTACCTTACCCTCTTCCATACATTTATTAAATAATAGCACCAACCACTCCAAAATTATATCCCCACCTGCTTTTAACATTTCTATCTTTATCCCATCAATCCCAGCTGCCTTACCCCTTTCATTCTACCCACTGCCTCACGAACTTCCCTACACCCACAACTGGCTCTTCCACACTCCTACAAGATGTTATTCCTCCTTGCCCTACACACGAAATCACAGCTTCCCTGTCTTCATCAACATTTAACAAATCCTCAAAATATTCTCTCCATCTTCCCGATACCTCTAACTCTCCATTTAATAACTCTCCTCTCCTATTTTTAACTGTCAAATCCATTTGTTCTCTAGGCTTCCTCAACTTATTAATCTCATTCCAAAACTTTTTCTTATTTTCAACAAAATTTGCTGATAACATCTCACCCACTCTCTCATCTGCTCTCTTTTTACATTGCTTCACCACTCTTTAACCTCTCTTTTCTCTCCATATACTCTTCCCTCCTTGCATCACTTCTACTTTGTAAAAACCTCTCATATGCTAACTTTTTCTCCCTTACTACTCTCTTTACATCATCATTCCACCAATCGCTCCTCTTCCCTCCCGCACCCACTCGCCTGTAACCACAAACTTCTGCTGAACACTCTAACACTACATTTTTAAATCTACCCCATACATTTTCGACCCCATTGCCTACACTCTCACTAGCCCATCTATCCTCCAATAGTTGTTTATATCTTACCCTAACTGCCTCCTCTTTTAGTTTATAAACCTTCACCTCTCTTTTACTTACTGATTCTATTTTCCTTGTATCCCATCTACCTTTTACTCCCACTGTAGCTATAACTAAAAAGTGATCTGATATATCTGTAGCCCCTCTATATATATATATATGTATATGTGTGTGTGTGTGTGTTAGTTACCATTTTGTCCTAGGCACATGTCGATTAGATACTAGGCCTCTTGTATATGCGTGCGTGTATGTGTGTGTGTGTGTCGTGCCGAATAGGTAAAACTGGGTTAGCAAGAACTCATTTAAAATAAAGTCCTTTCTAAAATTTTCTCTTATACGTTTAAAGATATATTTTTTTCATTTATGTTAATGAAAAAAATAATAATTTTGTACCAAGACAAGAGTACCTTAGAAAACTTACCTAACCTTATTATAACAAGCGCAATTTAATTTAGCCTAATCCAACTAAATATATTTTAGATAAGTTTACAATAATTTAATAATAAACAAACAATGAAATATATATTTTTTCGTTAGATTCAGAATGATTTTTGCGAAATTATTGCATACACAAATTTTCGTTTGCCTTATTCGGCAAGAAGAGCGTTGCTATTTAAGCCAAAATCGCACGTTTTACCTATTTGGCACGACATATATAATATGACAAATTGACACGAGGATTACGAGACGGGACACCAAATATATCAGCTCCTATCGCTACAAGTATATGTTAACAAGTACACAGGAACAATAATAAAACCTGTAGGAGACAACAACAGATAAGAGAACTCGTCAAAAAAAAGAATGAATTACGGAGCGGAAAAAATGATGAGCAGTGCGAAAGACTCCATATAAATGCCGAACCTGCGTCCAGTGATTAATTGCAGCTCTGGAGGTGCATCAGAGGTAATACTTTAAAGTCGCCAACACCATTAATAAAAAACTTGTTTTTACTCTCATTTTCCAACTGCGGGGTCATGGAGTGAGTTTTACCCACCCCAGACACTGGTCACACTACTACGGGGTCATGGAGTGAGTTTTACCTACCCCAGACACTGGTCACACTACTACGGGGTCATGGAGTGAGTTTTATCCATCCCAGTCACTGGGTCATGGAGTGAGTTTTACCAGCCCCCAGACACTGGGTCATGGAGTGAGTTTTATCCATTCCAGACACTGGATCATGGAGTGAGTTTTACCAGCCCCCAGACACTGGGTCATGGAGTGAGTTTTACCAGACCCCAGACACTGGGTCATGGAGTGAGTTTTACCCACCCCCAGACACTGGTCACACTATTAGAGGGTCATGCAGTGAGGCCTCAACAGACTGCAGATGTAGTTAAGTAACTGGCTGCTCGAATTTACCGCAAGCAAATGCCAGGTCATGCATTTTGGAGGAGAGGACAGACCGAACACAGAGGTGAATATAACATCAGACATATCGATAGAATTGAACATAAACCGTATAACGGCAGTGGCATATTCACGATTAGCAAACCTCAGAATAACACTCAGGAACTTTAATAAAGAATCCTTCAGAATCTTATACACGACATATGTTAGGCCAATCATTGAGTACGTGGCCCCAGAATAGAGATCCCACTTGGTCAAGCAACCAGGCTATTGAATGAGAGAAATGCACCATGAGAAGAGAGGTCGAAGGAACTGACTCTATCCTGGCGGAGGGAAGGACAAGGGAGAACATAATTACTATATAAAAAATCTTAAGAGGAATTGATCTGGCTGATATGGACAAACTGTTTGAATTTCGAGGACCACGATCAAGGGGACACAGGCAGAAGCTGAAGACACGCGTGAGCCACAAGAATGTAAGGAAGTATTTCTTAAGTCGTAGTAAGACCCTCGTAAACACAAATCGGTGAGTACAAACACACACACACACACACACGCACAAGCATCACGAAAATTGTTTACCAAAAATAATTAACAATAGTTTAAGATATAGCAAAACAATACAAACAATCCAACGTAAAAACTGTATACATTTTCTAAGATTTTATCAATTTCGATATTAATAAGGAACAAATACTGACTGAAGTGGTAAGGTTGGAGTTAATCTGATTTAAAAGTGAGCAAATAATTCACTAAGAGTAATGAAAATTCAATAAATCAGCTGAGATATATTAAAAAAAATTGGAAGAGTTTCAAAATTTAAATTTTGAATATCTTCCCCCAAAAAGCAAATAATAAGTAATAAAATAAAGAATAAAGAGAATTGGGAAGACCAGAAAATAGAAGCTGAAATATGCAAAACTATGATGAACAAATACTTACTTCAGAAATAGACTTCCTCGCAGGAATCTAAGATAAATAAGGAACAAAATACCTACGCTGTGGTAAATAAGGAACAAAATACCTACGCCGTGGTAAATAAGGAACAAAATACTTACGCTGTGGTAAATAAGGAACAAAATACCTACGCCGTGGTAAATAAGGAACAAAATACCTACGCCGTGGTAAATAAGGAACAAAATACCTACGCCGTAGTAAATAAGGAACAAAATACCTACGCCGTGGTAAATAAGGAACAAAATACCTACGCCGTGGAAATAAGGAACAAAATACCTACGCCGTAGTAAATAAGGAACAAAATACCTACACCGTGATAAACATCTTCATTTAATAGCCAAACATCTTCATTCATCATCCAAACGTTTCGGATTATCAAACTCCATTATCAGTGGTAAACAAGGCCAATTACCTCGTAAAATAGCTGGTCCATATCAGTAATGTCCTATTTAAACAAAGTCATTAAAATATTACGAAGGTACACAAACCTAATAATGTTAGAATATCCAACCTGACTAATAAAATTATCAACTCGCAAAGTATATCAGTGTGTGAACAACTAATGGAGGTAATGGAGGTGTTCAGGTGAGGCTTCATGCTAAATACATAGGGATTCGGAGATGAGTCCAATATCTTTGATGTTGCTGTTAATTACATTCCTTGAGAATATGACTGAGGGATCACGAAATCACTAGGAATTTTATTACTACTCACTGTGGTTATATTAGAAGTTAGGATATCACTTGTTTCTTTTAATGTTATCGTAACAATACCTAATATCTACAAATGGATAATCTCTCACAGCCAGAGAGCCTCAAGAGCATGCCATAACGCCTGAAGTGTCATAATACTTGTGTGCGCGCTATATAATCAATCTTTGGGCTGGGGACGCACGCTTGCCCAATACTGAAGTGCAGCGTCAGCAGGAGACGCCAGGAGTAAACATGGTCTGGCACACGTCTCTCACCACTCACACCCCCTTTCCTCAACACCATCCACCATTTCTTACATTTAATGCAGCAACAACACCCACCATTTCTTACATTTAATGCAGCTACGACATATTTCATCCCATTTCAAAGGTTTATTTATTGTGCAATAGTGATAAGATCATAAAGTGATTCAAATCAGGGAACGGGTGGGGCTTGAACCCATGGCGAGTGAATCTTAAACCTCACACACCAGTTATCTATCAAATATTTGTACATGGGTGGATGTGGGTGTGAGGTGAACCTGCCTAATATAGACCAACAGAAGCACATACATATTGTGTAATGAGATCCTCTATTGTTAATAAAAGTTCTCATTACACCTTTTTTTTTGTCTGTTTCTATCGTGTCGATTTTTTATACCATTTTTCACAGCCTGGTTAATTAGGCCCTGATCCACCGGGAGGCCTGGTCATGGATCGGGACATGGGGGCGATGACCCCCGAAACACCCTCCAGGTAGGCAGGTGGACTCCACAGACCAGTAGATCTACTGTAGTGCTTCACTATTCTCATGAACAAATAGACTAAAGCTTAATGTATGTTACTTCAGCCAGTGGATGATTCATGTCCGACCATCAATCTGTCTATCCTCGTATATTTCTCTACTTTCCACTCAACTTTCTGTATTTTTACCTTCCATCCATTGTTACACCATAAGGAAATTAAGTCCAGAATTTAATGTTCCTTATTTTTTCTCGTCCACCTCGTTGCTAAACGTATCACAACAGTTTTTTTTATTAAGTTCATTTGCGATTTAATATACGTTTTATAGGTTTATTTAACGTAACCAAACCAAGCCCAACCTCACTTAAATTAACCTAACCAATTAAAAACAAAGACAATAGTATTTGAGGGGGAAAAATAGGAAGCGTTAAGAAACTGACGTTGAGCGCGACGTCAAAAAACTAACTTACTAAAATTGTTTTTTTCTCCTTCAATCCACTGGACCATCCAGTCTTTCCCCCTCCGTTTCTCCGCCTTTCCATCCGTTCTTCCATTTGTCTCTATTTCTACTAATCTATCAAACTGTCCCTCTGTCTTTTCTCCTGTCCACTGGTCCGTTCCTCTCTCCCTCCTGTACATTTTCTTGCCCGTCTATCCCTCTATTTATCCTCTTGCTCTTCCACTGTAGATTATTAGGTTCCACTCTTCTATATATCTTCTCGTTCTTGTGCCAGTCCTTCATTCTTTCAGTCATCATTCTCTTCAATCCCTAAATTCTTCAGTGGGAAATAACAGCACCATTTGCTCTTCCATCCACCCGATTTATCGCCTGTCCATCACTCTGTTCCTTCATTTTACCGTTCTTCCGCCCGCCCATCGTCCGTCTGTGCGGTCTTCACTGTGCGTGCGTACCGTCCCACTCTTACCTCGAGTGCGTGATATAATAAAATAATAATAATAATCATAATCTTTATTTCTACAAGTACTACATAAAAACTTATACAGACCATAGCTGATATGACATACTATACAGAAAGAACCTTGTTATGCAGAGCATTTCGGGCAACTTTGGTTAATTTTGTCCCCAGGATGTGACCCACATCAGTCGACTAACACCCAGGTACCTACTTACTGCTAGGTGAACAGGGACAGCAGGTGTCTTAAGGAAACACACTCAAAGTTTTCAGCCGTATCGGCAGATGATTTCGCTCTTACATTTAATAACAAAATTACATGATGTTTTTCTCAAGTCCTAATGAGCCGCGGCCCGGCCAGAAGATTCATCATATTACAATCGTTTATTAAACATTTAAAAGTTGTTCACTGCATCCTTGCCCGTAAGTACAATATTTAATGAATGTGCAATATAAGAGCAAATCTCCACATCAAAGTAAATTCTCACGTGAGTGTGTGTGTAAAACTTGCGATTTTGGCTTAAATAGCAATGCACTTCTTGCCGAATAAGGCAAGCGAAAATTTGTGTATGCAATAATTTCGAAAAAATAATTCTGAACCTAATGAAAAAATATATTTTATTGTGTTTGTTATTATTCATTATTGTAAACTCATCTAAAATATATTTAGTTGGATTAGACTGAATTAAATTGAGCTTGTTATAATAAGGTTAGGTAAGTTTTCTATGGTTCTTTAGGTACAAAATTATTAATTTTTACATTAACATAAATGAAAAAATATATCTTTAAACGTATAAGAATTTTTTTTAGAAAGGAAATAATTTGAAATGAGTTCTTGCTGACTAACTGACTAATTTTACCTATATTATATATATATATATATATATATATATATATATATATATATATATATATATATATATATATATATGTCGTGCCGATTTGGTAAAACAAGTCAATTAGCAAGAACTCATCTAAAATTAAGTTCTTTCTAAAATTTTCTCTTATACGTTTAAAGATATATTTTTTTCATTTATGTTAATGTAAGAATTTATTATTTTGCACCAAGAGAAACTTTGAAAACCTACCTAACCTTATTATAACAAGCGCAATTTAATTTAGCCTAACCCAACTAAATATATTTTAGATACGCTAATATTAATTTAATAATAAACAAACACAATGAAATATATTTTTTTCGTTATGTTCAGAATGATTTTGGCGAAATTATTGCATACACAAATTTTCACTTGTCTTATATGGCAAGGTGAGCGTTGCTATTTAAGCCAAAATCGCAAGTTTTACCTAATCGGCACGACATATATATATATATATATATATATATATATATATATATATATATATATATATATATATATATATATATATATATATATATATATTACATACATGTATAAACACTGAGTCTGGTAATATACGCAAATAACTTACAGTAAACAGTACATAAATAACGAATTTATATTACAAATTTCCTGCCCATCTGCTTAAGCTTCCCTTTAGGTATGGGTTTCCAAAGACAAAGTTGACATTCCTTTAAGAGCAATAATTTCTACCAGAGGCAGTGTATTGTAGGATCATTCCTCATGGCTAGCATCCTTGTTTCCCTCCCCATGCTCAGGTTCATTCCACTTTCACACTTAGTAAATTCAGAGGACTTTTATTTGTAAATAAAAAAATGCAATCTATATAACAGAATAATGGTTAGTTTCGTTGTTGATAAAATTTGTCCATTAGAGTTCCTGTTATTGGCGAAATTAATTTTTTGAGAAATTCGCTGAAAGGTTTCTCAATTTTCGTGTAACCTACGAAACGCTCCGTGTTTCCCAGATAAATTCTCGCGTGAAGACGATTTTCTAGAGCTAACATATTTATGGTTTACCTGGAGAGTGAACTCTTACCACTATCGTTGATTGCTCGCCGCTCACTTGGCTGCGATATATTGATATACGCATCTGTTAGTGTATTATTACAGATCTTAAGAGTATTTTACAGAATATTATAATTCTTGAGTTGAAATATTAGGTTTAAAGTGGAATGAGGAAAATAACCAACAGCCGTTTTTGGACGATCTTGTATGTACAAGTTTTAGAGATGTTTATTTTTAAGGTATACAGAAAACCAACACATTCGGATAGTTCCCTGAACGTCGTTTTTTTTCTCATTACACAAAACAGAGCAGTTATTTCGGACTTATTTATAAGGGCGTACTGAGCATGTAATTTGCAGTTCTAACAATAGGTGTTGAATATATTTACATTTTTAAGTCATATTATAATAAGAATTTTATAACCCGCTCAAATCGGGCAGAGGTAACTTTTTAGGAGGTAAAGAACAGAAAAAAACTTTCCAAACTAGACATTTAATTCTTCCTTACCCTGACGAACTTAAATCAACAAACGAAAGTCTCTCATAACGATGTAAACACTGCCTTCAGCAGTTCAAATACAATTAAGACTCATTTAAAAAGGTTTTCGGAAAATACCCAGATGAACGCTGGCATATGCACAGGATTCCCTGCATCGATTGTGATAATTGTTACATTGGGGGAAACTAATGATTATACACGTTGACTGTATCAACATTCTGCGAACGTACTGGGGACAATAATCATGTTGTATTTGGCACATCAAAGTTAATTTCAATTATGATAATGGATTAACAAGATGCAACAACACACACTAGAGGAAGATTGGGGAATCTGATATAATAAGGAAGATTGGGGACTCAGTTATAATAAGCAATGTTCCAAATTTCAATACTGCAAACGAGAACGTTGAGCTTGTATTAAATAAGATTCTTCTTATATCTGGCAAACCGTTAAGAAAGATAACTGACCAACGAAAGGTAAGTAAGAGTTGTAACATTTACTGAGCACTTTGATCGCTTAGATCACTCACTACTCACATATATAAAAAAAAATATATGCAAGACAATAAAAACAAGGCGATCGTCCGTTCCTTGCAAATTTGATTAATTTAGCTATATTAATTCGGATATGAAAAACGTAGGAAAGTACTCATTAAGCAAGAGAGTTGTAGGGTGAGCACGCTGGTAGGTGAACTCACAGTAAGTCTACTGCAGGTTTGCTTTCTCATGTGCACCTCATTTGCCTGCATAAATAGGGGCTTCCTTGCAACTGGTTTAGTATCACTTGAGGAGGGTCTCTAGTTAGAAGTACGGAGGAAGAATTCTTTTCCACTTCCCTATATATATATATATATATATATATATATATATATATATATATATATATATATATATATATATATATATATATTAAAACATCAGCCGTTTCCCACCAAGGCAGGGTGACCCTAAAAAGAAAAACTTTCATCGTTTACTCCATCACTGTCTTGCCAGAGGCGTGCTTACACTACAGTTATAAAACTGCAACATTAACACCCCTCCTTCAGAGTGCAGACACTGTACTTCCCATCTCCAGGACTCAAGTCGGACTGCCGGTTTCCTTGAATCCCTTCATAAATGTTACTTTGTTTACACTCCAACAGCACGTCAAGTGCTAAAAACCATTTGACTCCATTCGCTCATCTAACACGCTCAAGCACGCTTGCTGGAAGTCCAAGCCCCTCGCACACAAAACCTCCTTTATCCCCTCCATCCAACCTTTCCTAAGCCGAGGTCGACCCCTAACCCTGCCTTCCCTCCACTACAGATTTATACACTCTCGAAGCCATTGTATTTCGTTCCATTCTCTCTACATGTCCAAACCATCTCAATAACCCCTCCTCAGCCCACCTCCTAATTTCCAAACTACGAATTCTCTGCATTTTATTCACACCACACATTGCCCTCAGACATGACATCTCCAATGTCTCCAGCCTTTTCCTTGTTGCAACATTCATAACCCATGCCACACACATACAAGAGCGTTGGTATAACTATACTCTCATACATTCCCCTCTTTGCTTTCATGGATAAAGTTCTTTGTCTCCACAGACTCCTCAGTGCACCACTCACCTTTTTCCCCTCGTTAATTCTATGATTCACCTCATCCTTCATAGACCCATCTGCTGACCCATCCACTCCCAAATATCTGAACACATTCACCTCCTCCATACTCTCTCCCTCCAATCTGATATCCAATCTTCCGTTGCCTAATTTTTTTGATATCCTCATTACCTTAATCTTTCCTATATTCACTTCTAATTTTCTTCTTTTACATACCCTACCAAACTCATCCACCAACCTCTGCAACTTCTCTTCAGAATCTCCCAAAAGCACAGTGTCATCAGCAAAGAGTAACTGTGACAACTCCCACTTTGTGTTAGATTCTATATCTTTTAACTCCAAACCTCTTGCCAACATCCGAGCATTCACTTCTCTTACAACCCCCATCTATAAATATATTGAACAACCACGGTGACATCACACATCGTTGTCTAAGGCCTACTTTTACTGGGAAATAATCTCCCTCTCTCCTACATACTCTAACCTGAGCCTCACTATCCTCGTAAAAACTCCTGTTTGATGTGTTATCCACACCCTGCAGTGTCCTGTTTGAAGTGTTATCCACACCCTTCAGTGTTCTGTTTGATGTGTTATCCACACCCTGCAGTGTTCTGTTTGATGTGTTATCCACACCCTGCAGTGTCCTGTTTGAAGTGTCATCCACACCCTGTAGTGTCCTGTTTGAAGTGTCATCCACACCCTGCAGTCTCCTGTTTGAAGTGTTATCCACACCCTTCAGTGTTCTGTTTGATGTGTTATCCACACCCTGCAGTGTCCTGTTTGAAGTGTTATCCACACCCTTCAGTGTTGTTCGATGTGTTATCCACACCCTGCAGTGTTCTGTTTGATGTGTTATCCACACCCTGTAGTGTCCTGTCTGAAGTGTCATCCACACCCTGCAGTGTTCTGTTTGATGTGTTATCCACACCCTGCAGTGTCCTGTTTGAAGTGTTATTCACACCCTGCAGTCCTGTTTGAAGTGTTATCCACACCCTGCAGTGTTATGTTTGATGTGTTATCCACACCCTGCAGTGTCCTGTTTGATGTGTTATCCACACCCTGCAGTGTCCTGTTTGAAGTGTCATCCACACCCTGCAGTGTCCTGTTTGATGTGTTATCCACACCCTGCAGTGTCCTGTTTGAAGTGTCATCCACACCCTTCAGTGTTCTGTTTGATGTGTTATCCACACCCTTCAGTGTTCTGTTTGATGTGTTATCCACACCCTGCAGTGTCCTGTTTGAAGTGTTATCCACACCCTGCAGTGTCCTGTTTGAAGTGTTATCCACACCCTGCAGTGTCCTGTTTGAAGTGTTATCCACACCCTGCAGTGTCCTGTTTGAAGTGTTATCCACACCCTGTAGTGTCCTGTTTGAAGTGTTATCCACACCCTGCAGTGTCCTGTTTGAAGTGTTATCCACACCCTGCAGTGTCCTGTTTGAAGTGTTATCCACACCCTGCAGTGTCCTGTTTGAAGTGTCATCCACACCCTGCAGTGTCCTGTTTGAAGTGTCATCCACACCCTGCAGTGTCCTGTTTGAAGTGTCATCCACACCCTGCAGTGTCCTGTTTGAAGTGTCATCCACACCCTGCAGTGTCCTGTTTGAAGTGTCATCCACACCCTGCAGTGTCCTGTTTGAAGTGTTATCCACACCCTGCAGTGTCCTGTTTGAAGTGCCATCCACACCCTGCAGTGTCCTGTTTGAAGTGTCATCCACACCCTGCAGTGTCCTGTTTGAAGTGTCATCCACACCCTGCAGTGTCCTGTTTGAAGTGTCATCCACACCCTGCAGTGTCCTGTTTGAAGTGTCATCCACACCCTGCAGTGTCCTGTTTGAAGTGTCATCCACACCCTGCAGTATCCACACGTAATATGAGACTGGTGTTGAAGCAAAATATTAAACCAGTGCCGAAGCTGGACTGTGAAACCCGATGGGCATAATCTTATGAAATGTTGCAAAGTTTGCAGGAATGTAGGCTCTCTTTATGCCAAATAGGTCTTGCAAATGAATCTCTGCTCTCCAAACAAGAAGTCTGATAGCTGGAATGTTCTTGGGCGAATGGCTAAAATGCAAGGTACTTCTTTTCAAGTGTTCTAGAATTTTTTTTACCTTTATTATGCAATGCCATGGAAAAAGAAGAGCAAGACCTACTTAACAATGCTGCATCATCCCTGGGTAATACACATGGATCCAAGATTCCAGTGCATTTTAATGAACCCACACACAAAAAAAATGCCAAACTACATCTCAACGTGTTGTGGAAGAGCAACATGCCATTGGAAGACTCAGAAAACAATAGTGTACAGATCCAGAATGACAACGAGCACTCAGGTGATTACTGATGGGGTCAAACCAGCAGAAGACATCATCGATCAGATACCATCTGCTGCTGCCGTCAGCAGGAAGAAGAGCTGGTTTTGTTGTTCCTGTTAGGAAGGTTCAGCGAAAACAAAACAGCTTTCCTACCACTGTTAGAATTAATAGCCCTTTTGGAAGACTAGCCATTGTTTAGTGCTCATCTGTCAACTAATCATACCTTCTTTGTATTATATAGACCCAGTTTTGAAAATATATGCATTTAAAAGTACGTAAAAGGTAAAAAAAAAATACTGTACGATGAGGGTACCGTATGAAATTGCGGTACAATATATCTGACAAGTAAGAAAAACTAAAAAAATACAGTGCCCTTTACTGCTAGTCATGCTTCCCTTAAACCAGAGACTGATCTCTCTTAAACCAGAGACTGATCTCCCTTAAGCCAGAGACTGATCTCCCTTGAACCAGAGACTAACCTCACTTGAACCAGAAACTGACCTCACTTGAACCAGAAACTGACCTCACTTGAACCAGAGACTGACCTCACTTGAACCAGAGACTGACCTCACTTGAATTAGAGACTGACCTCACTTGAACCAGAGACTAACCTCACTTGAACCAGAAACTGACCTCACTTGAACCAGAGACTGACCTCACTTGAACCAGAGACTGACCTCACTTGAATTAGAGACTGACCTCACTTGAACCAGAGACTAACCTCACTTGAACCAGAGACTAATCTCACTTGAACCATAAACTAACCTCACTTGAACCAGAGACTAACCTCACTTGAATCAGAAACTGACCTCTGGCCTAAGGTCGTGCTTAGGGTTGCTGGAACTCTATTAAGAGAGGTGTCACTTTCCAAGGTCAGAACGTAAAAGAAATGAATCAGAAAGTGTCCCCGCTTACAGAGGGACTTTAACAGGAGCTGCTGGCTTCTCCTGCCGTGTGGGATGCGTAAGTATGTTAATCAATAAAGCTCCTAATTAAAAAAAAACTAAAGTGTTAACCAGAGATTTTTATTGTGTGCAACGTCTGGGTATCTATCTTAAAATAACACAAACTTTCTATGAACATAAAACTGACAAACTGTTTGAACATAAAACCGACAAAACATCTGAGCAAAAAAAAATCTGACAAAACAATAAACATTTGCACATAAAACATCTAAACACAAAACCTACATAAAATATTTGATTTACTGATGGATAAAAAGTTCTGATAAAAAATAGCTTTAATTATTGTGACTAATGAACGTGGGACAAAGCATTTACAATAGAAAAAATAATTTAGAATTTCATTTTGAATTTATCCATTTCTGTATTATTTTAGTGATATAATTTTTCTTTGAAAACTGTAATTAAAGAACTCACTAAAATTATCTTTCAAAACATAGTAAATTATTTTTTTAGGTAAATTTTTGTCCTAAACCTACCTAATATATTTATTTACTATATATATTTATAGTTAATTATTTATAATAAACAAACACAATGAAAATAATTTAGAATGTTTCCATTTTTGTCTTTGAAGGTGAGGTTTATTTACTGAATTTTCCTTGTATTATTTATTTTTATATAATATATATATATATATATATATATATATATATATAAAATGTCCTGTCGAATAGGTAAAATTGGTCAATTAGCAAGTACTTATTTAAAATTAAGTCCTTTCTAAAAAAAATTCTTATACGTTTAAAGATATATATTTTTCATGTATGTTAATGTAAAAATTAATAATTTTGTACCAAAAGAACCTTAGAAAACTTACCTAACCTTATTATAACAAGCGCAATTTAATTTAGCCTAATCCAACTAAATAGCAACTTTTACCTATTCGGCACAACTTGCGATTCTGGCTTAAATAGCAAAATAGCAACGCTCTTCTTGCCGAATAAGGCAAGCAAAAATTTGTGTATCCAATATTTTCGCAAAAATCTTCTGAACCTAACGAAAAAAAATATATTTCATTGTGTTTATTATTAAATTATTGTAAACTTATCTAAAATATATTTAGCTGGATTAGGCTAAATTAAATTGCGCTTGTTATAATAAGGTTAGGTAAGTTCCCTAAGGTTCTTTTGGTACAAAATCATTAATTTTTATATTAACATAAATGAAAATATATCTTTAAACGTATTACAGAAATTTTTAGAAAGAACTTAATTTGAAATGAGTTCTTGCTAACTCACCAGTTTTACCTATTCGGCATGACACACACACACACACACACACACACACACACACACACTCTTACACTCACACACGATGGCATGGTGGCTAAAGCTCTCGCTTCACACACGGAGGGCCAGGGTTCAATTCCCGGCGGGGCCGAAACATTTCGAAGTGTTTCCTTACACACACACACACACACACACACACACACATATATATATAACAGGCCTAGTGTCTAATCGACATGTGCCTAGAACAAAATGGTAACTAACATATATATATATATATATATATATATATATATATATATATATATATATGGGGTCCACCTCTAGTGCAAATTGTGGGACCCATAGCCTCGGAGAAGTGGATAAAAAGGCTTCAAGGAAGAATATTTTGATTTCTTCCTGATGCCATTTGAATATTCTACTTCTCCTACCACCCCATCCTATATACACACATACATACATATAAATGCTTTATTAATATACAGAATACATTTATAGAAAACACAAACATGAATAATGTACAATGGTACAATACGTCAAAGATTATGAATCTCCTCCAGCTCCTCCGAAGCCGGACGCGAGCCAAGTATGCAGCATGCATTTCCCCTCTGGATGGCCACGCTGAGACGCTTTAACATGAACGTGGCTGCCCTTGGGTCCCTGGTGGTGTCGATGAGTCTGGAACCCAGTTCTTTAAGGAAACGTGTTGCATTTTTTCCCCACGCTCCCAAGGTCTCTGATCCCACTGGGACAAATTTATACTGTTGGCTTATGTCCCTGTATTTGCCGATTTTGTACTCCTCTCTGTGGTCAGCAGCTCCTCCCTGTCGCCCAACACTGTGAGGGATGTAGGTGTCAGCCAGTGTCGACACACAGGTATAATCCCATGCTAAGAGCTTGCCATTCTTCCAAGGATAGATGGTGATCCCGTCGGGGCGGTTTGCTGGGTTGTGGGCGTTGTTGGCTGCTAGTGATCGAGGCTCTCTCTCGGCTGGGCATCCAGCTGTAGCAAGGGTTCTCTTTATGATGTCGTTGACCTCATTGTGTCTTGCATGCCAACCCTTGGTTTTAGAACAGTTAAGACCATGTAGACCATATTGGTCGAAAAAATCACAGTAAACAAGTGATATCAAAATATGCAAGACAACCACTATGAAAAAATAGAAGAATTCCAAGCGCTTTCGTGACTACTCACATTATCAAGGAACTATAAAAGGAAACGTGAGAAGAAGGCTTATAGAGGCAGAATACACCTCACAGTCACATCACACTAACAAAGACAACACCTCACAGTAGCGTAACATCTCACGACTCTGTGAAGAGGAACATAAGAAAGGACCTGAAACTCTTCCCAAGAATTAAGATTAGTCCAATTTATCATTAAATTCTTCCCAAATTTTATTAATTATAAATGAATCCAATTTATATAAACCAAAAGAAATATTCATATTATTTTCAAAACTGCTTTTAATGAAACATGATTCTATTATATTCCTCTCAACCATGGACTTGCTTGATACAACCTTCTCAGCATTTTGAAAATCAATTGGATGGTTAAAGTCTCTCACATGAATAAATAGAGCATTAGAATCTTGTCCAGTTCTAATGCTATATTTATGTTGTTTTAATCTTAGTTCAAGACTTTTACCAGTTTGACCATAATAAACTTTATCGCATATTTTACAGGGAATCTTATAGACACATCCGTCAGCATTTTGGGGGGAATTTTTTATCAAAAGTCTTTTTACTGTATCAAGATTTTTAAATACAACTTTGATATTAAAATTCTTAAGAAAAGAAGGCCCAGCCTGTAGTCTGATGTCGTAACTGCCTTGCATAAATGGGGTTAAATCCGAATGGGGACTTGTAACAAGTGGTGTTCCACAGGGATCAGTCTTAGGCCCATTGTTATTTATAATATATATCAATGACCTTGATGAGGGAATTACTAGTGATATGAGCAAATTCGCCGACGACACGAAGATAGGTAGGATAATTGATTCAAACATAGATGTCATAGAACTTCAGGAAGATTTAGACAAACTTAATTCGTGGTCAGAAAAGTGGCAGATGCAGTTCAATGTAGATAAATGCAAGGTTCTGAAGCTCGGGAGTGTCCATAACCCAAGCACTTATAAGTTAAATAACGTAGAACTTAGCCATACAGATTGCGAGAAGGACTTGGGGTGATGGTAAGCAGCAACCTTAAACCAAGACAGCAATGCCTAAGCGTACGTAATAAGGCAAATAGATTACTGGGATTTATATCAAGAAGTGTTAGCAACAGAAGTCCAGAGGTTATATTACAGCTTTATACATCATTAGTAAGGCCTCACCTAGATTACGCAGCTCAGTTCTGGTCTCCATATTACAGAATGGACATAAATTCGTTAGAAAACATTCAGCGTAGAATGACTAAATTAATACATAGCATTAGAAATCTTCATTACGAAGAAAGATTGAAGACCCTAAAATTACATTCACTTGTAAGACGTAGAATGAGGGGAGACATGATCGAGGTATACAAGTGGAAAATGGGTATTAACAAAGGAGATATTAATAAAATACTGAAGATATCGAACCAAGTAAGAACCAGAAATAACGGATTTAAATTGGATAAATTTAGATTTAGAAAGGACATAGGCAAGTACTGGTTTTCGAACAGAGTTGTAGATGCGTGGAACAATCTTCCGAGTACTGTGATAGAGGCTAGGACCTTGGGTGGCTTTAAAAAGAGATTGGACAAATATATGAGTGGGAGGGGCTGGGTCTGATTTGTGTCGTGAGTACGGGAATAAATTCTTAGGTAGTGGTGGTTTTGATAAGGACGTGCCTTGTATGGGCCAGTAGGCCTTCTGCAGTGTTCCTCCATTCTTATGTTCTTATGTTCTTAAGTTTTCATGGTAAGGGAGAACCAACATATTTTTGGTTGAGTAAGGTTGGTTGTCCCTTTTTGGATTGTAAAAAGTATTTCTAGCTATTTTAAAAGATTTATCTATTATGTTTCTTGGGTATTTTAAATCATTAGCTATTTCATAAATTTTAGAGATTTCTTCATCTATGAACTCTGGACTACAAATGCGTAAAGCTCTCAAAAACATAGAAGAGAAAACCGACACTTTAACTCTATCTTGATGTGAAGAGTAATAGTGTACATAGGAACAATTATTTGTAGGTTTTCTGTAAATTTTAAATTTAAAATCAATGTTACCCTTAATAATAAAAACATCTAGGAAGGGCAATGAGTTATTTACTTCAAATTCAACAGTAAAATTTATAGAATGAGCTAAGCTATTTAATTTAACAAGGAAATGGTTAATGTCTACATTCTTAGGCATAAGGCACAAAATGTCATCAACATATCTATACCACTTAGCTCTATTGGGAAGGATTGTGTTAAGCAATCTTGTTTCGAAAAATTCCATATATAAATTGCTAAGAACAGGTGAAAGAGGATTTCCCATTGCCATACCAAACTTCTGAGTGTAAAACTCATCATTAAATACAAATTTTGCATCAACAATACAAAGTTTAATAAGTTTAATGATAGAAGGAACTGGCAATGGTAAATCGTAATTAACTAGTTCTTCAGATAAGAACTTTAGTAAATCATCAACTGGAACTTTTGTAAACAAGGAGGTAACATCAAAACTAACCATATTGAAATCATTTAAATCAGTCAAGGTGCTTAATTTATCAACTAAATCTAAGTTGTTTTTAACATTAAAATTAGAAATTTTTCCAACAATTGGGCTCAAAATATCAACAAGCCATTTAGAAAGTTTATAAGAAACTGAACCTATGGAGCTAATAATTGGTCTAACAGGATTACCAGGTTTGTGTGTTTTAATTAATCCATACATATAAGGTAAAGATGGATTAGTGGAAGTAAATTTTTTAATTAATTCATCTTTGCCCTTCAATAGATGCTTTATTGTTTTATTGAAATTGCTGTTAACAGTTTCTAAGGGATTCTTTCTAAGTTTAGAATAGGTTTCAAAATCATCTAGGAGGCTATTCATTTTATCTTGGTAATCGGTTTCTTTCATAATTACTATTGCATTTATTTTATCTGCTTTAGTAAGGCGCAAATTTTTATTATTCAAAAGTGAATCATAAGATTTAAAAAATCTTTGAGGGCAATTGGGAATATTTTGTTTTAACATTGAGCTATATACCATCCCCTTACTAATATTAATTTCATCAGTGGATAAATCAGAGGATTTTTTTTGCTTTACGCATTTGTAGTCCAGAGTTCATAGATGAAGAAATCTCTAAAATTTATGAAATAGCTAATGATTTAAAATACCCAAGAAACATAATAGATAAATCTTTTAAAATAGCTAGAAATACTTTTTACAATCCAAAAAGGGACAACCAACCTTATTCAACCAAAAATATGTTGGTTCTCCCTTACCATGAAAACTTGGTTGATATGCCTTCTTTTCTTAAGAATTTTAATATCAAAGTTGTATTTAAAAATCTTGATACAGTAAAAAGACTTTTGATAAAAAATTTCCCCCCAAAATGCTGACGGATGTGTCTATAAGATTCCCTGTAAAATATGCGATAAAGTTTATTATGGTCAAACTGGTAAAAGTCTTGAACTAAGATTAAAACAACATAAATATAGCATTAGAACTGGACAAGATTCTAATGCTCTATTTATTCATGTGAGAGACTTTAACCATCCAATTGATTTTCAAAATGCTGAGAAGGTTGTATCAAGCAAGTCCATGGTTAAGAGGAATATAATAGAATCATGTTTCATTAAAAGCAGTTTTGAAAATAATATGAATATGAGGGTAGCTAAGCTTGAGATACAGCGACTGACTGAGGAAAACAAAGAGGATTCGTAGTAATCCTCCTGTTGAGAATCCTCAAGCCAGGAAAGGAACCTGGACAGTGGCTAAAACGCATGGGACAAAGTTAAGGCTCAAGAGGACGGGTGAAGAGGTAGAAACAACGAAGACCCAGGAGAATGTTGTGGAAACATCGAACCCATTCTCCGTGCTACCCGATGAATGTGAGTCGACTTCTGGGAGCGTCACGACGAAAGACACAAAGGAAGGTAAAAACATTGTTGTTGTTGGGGACAGTCAGGTTAGGTACATGGATAGGGCTTTCTGTTTGATTGATAGGAGTAGGAGACAGAGGGTTTGCTTTCCTGGGGCTGGGATGGAGGATATTGTTAGCCGTCTGGACGACATCATGAGAGGTAATGGGAGCAATCCTATTATCTGTCTCAGTGCTGGAGGCAACGATGTTGGCAGACGTAGGAGTGAGGACCTGACTAGCAGGTTTAGGTCAGCAATAGACATAATTAGGAAGAAGGGTGGGAACCCTGTCATATGTGGTATTTTGCCAAGGAGAGGAGTTGAAATGAATGGCTGTCCAGGGCAATTGGTGTCAATTGCTGGCTGGACAAATACTGTAAGGAAAATTCAGTAACATTCATTGACAACTGGGACCTCTTCTATGGCAGAAATGACATGTATGCCAGGGATGGGGTTCACTTATCCAGGTCTGGGGTGGGGGCACTGGCAACTGCAGTGGAGGGAGCTGTTAGGGCTTTAAACTAGAAATAGTTAGTGGTATGGGTTTTGGGGGAAAACAGAGAGTCCCAGTGTAGTAATATTATAAGTTGTAGGAGAACTAGTAATAGGCAGAATAAGGTGGATAGTGGAAAGCTAGTGACACTAGATGACAAGGACAGTAATAGGTATAGTGGAAAACAGAGATGAGCAGGAAGGGTAAAGAGAAAGGAGGGTCTCTAAATATATATTACACCAATAGTCGTAGTGCTAGGAATAAGATGGACGAGTTGAGATTAGTTGCAAGTACGGGTAATATTGATGTTTTTGCAATAACTGAGACCTGGTTTAATATGAAAATCGGGACTTGCCTGCCGAATGTCACATTCAGGGTTTTAAATTGTTCCAAGTAGACAGAAGTATCGGGAAAGGGGGTGGGGTGGCACTCTATGTCCGTGATCATTTAAATTGTTGCATAAAAACGGGTATAAAGTCTGAATTAACACATACAGAGTCTGTCTGGATAGAATTTTCAGAGGGGTGTGAAAAATTGATTTTAGGCGTGATTTACCGTCCTCCAAACTTAGATAGGGAACAAGGGAGACTACTTTGGGAGGAAATTGTTAAGGCCACAAGACACGATAACGTAGTAATTTAGGGACTTTAACTTTAGTCAGATTGATTGGAATTTCATGACAGGGAATTTAGAATCTAACGACTTTTTAGAAGTAGTTCAGGATTGCTTTTTGAAGCAGTTTGTAACAGAACCTACAAGGGAAATAACCTACTTGACTTGGTTCTGGCAAGCAAGGAAACCCTTGTTAATAATTTAGAAATTACAGAGGAACTCGGCTCAAGCGACCACAAGTCAATTACCTTTAGCATTGAATGGATGTATGATAGTAGGGATAATTCAGTAATGGTCCCAGATTTTCGCTTAGCAGATTATAATGGACTTAGAGAACACTTATCAACTGTGGACTGGGGTGAAGAAGAGAGGTATCAATATGACAGTTTTCTTAACACTATACAGGCTGCCCAAAGAACATTTATCCCGTATAAAGAAATTAGATCAAGTAGAAATGACCCAAAATGGATGAATAATAGGCTCAAATATCTTTTAGGGCAGAAGAAAGGAATTTATAGGCGCATAAAAGAGGTGAGGGTCATCTTATAAATCAGTATACTGACATTAAGAGGGACGTTAAAAAGGGAATAAGAAAATCTAAACGGGACTATGAAATTAAAGTTGCTAGGGATTCAAAACTAACCCAAAAGTTTTTTCCAGGTTTATAGAACAAAAGTTAGGGATAAGATAGGTCCCCTTAAAAATAACTTTGGGCATCTTACTGACAAGGAGAATGATATGTGCTCTATTTTTAATAATTATTTTCTCTCGGTTTTCACACAGGAAGACATTAATAATATCCCAGTAATTAATTTTTACAGAGGCCCAGAAGAAGATAAATTATGTAATATCACAGTCACTAGCGAAATGATTATGAAACAGCTGGACCGACTGAAACAAAATAAATCGCCGGGTCCTGATGAGCTTTGCAAGGGTTCTTAAGGAATGCAAATGGAACTCTGTGAACCAATATCTAACATTTTTAATTTATCTCTTCAAACAGGTGTAGTGTCTGATATGTGGAAGATGGCTAATGTAATTCCTATTTTTAAAGCAGGGGACAAGTCACTACCGTCAAACTACCGCCCAATAAGCCTGACCTCAATTGTAGGCAAATTACTAGAGTCAATTATAGCTGATATTATTAGAAGCCATCTAGATAACCATAATTTGATTAATGATACCCAGCATGGATTCACGAGGGGCCGTTCCTGCCTATCTAATTTATTAACCTTCTTCAGTAAAGCTTTGAGGCTGTTGATCACGATAAAGAATTCGATATTGTTTATTTAGACTTTAGTAAGGCTTTTGATAGAGTACCGCACCAGAGACTGTTAAAAAAGTGGCAGCTCATGGCATTGGGGAAAAGTGCTGTCATGGATCGAGTCATGGCTCACCAATAGGAAGCAGAGACTGTGCATAAATGGGGTTAAATCCGAATGGGGACTTGTAACAAGTGGTGTTCCACAGGGATCAGTCTTAGGCCCATTGTTATTTATAATATATATCAATGACCTTGATGAGGGAATTACTAGTGATATGAGCAAATTCGCCGACGACACGAAGATAGGTAGGATAATTGATTCAAACATAGATGTCATAGAACTTCAGGAAGATTTAGACAAACTTAATTCGTGGTCAGAAAAGTGGCAGATGCAGTTCAATGTAGATAAATGCAAGGTTCTGAAGCTCGGGAGTGTCCATAACCCAAGCACTTATAAGTTAAATAACGTAGAACTTAGCCATACAGATTGCGAGAAGGACTTGGGGTGATGGTAAGCAGCAACCTTAAACCAAGACAGCAATGCCTAAGCGTACGTAATAAGGCAAATAGATTACTGGGATTTATATCAAGAAGTGTTAGCAACAGAAGTCCAGAGGTTATATTACAGCTTTATACATCATTAGTAAGGCCTCACCTAGATTACGCAGCTCAGTTCTGGTCTCCATATTACAGAATGGACATAAATTCGTTAGAAAACATTCAGCGTAGAATGACTAAATTAATACATAGCATTAGAAATCTTCCTTACGAAGAAAGATTGAAGACCCTAAAATTACATTCACTTGTAAGACGTAGAATGAGGGAGACATGATCGAGGTATACAAGTGGAAAATGGGTATTAACAAAGGGGATATAAATAAGGTCTTGAGGATATCTCTCCAAGAGAGAACCCGCAATAATGGATTCAAGTTAGATAAGTATTGGTTTGGAAATAGGGTAGTTGATGAGTGGAACAGTCTGCCTAGTAGGGTTATTGAAGCTAGGACCTTGGGTAGTTTCAAATTTAGGTTGGATAAATTCATGAGTGAGAGGGGTTGGATTTGAGTGGGACTCGCGCATGAGTGGGTAGAATTGTCAAAGCTTATTTCTTGGGTAGCTTTGAAAATTGGGTTGAGCAAATATTCTGTTAGTGGGATGGATTGTGAAGGACCTGCCTAGTATGGGCCAACAGGCCTGCTGCAGTGTTCCTCCTTTCTTATGTTCTTATGTTCTTATAATTAATAAAATTTGGGAAGAATTTAATGATAAATTGGACTAATCTTAATTCTTGGGAAGAGTTTCACGTCCTTTCTTATGTTCCTCTTCACAGAGTCGTGAGATGTTACGCTACTGTGAGGTGTTGTCTTTGTTAGTGTGATGTGACTGTGAGGTGTATTCTGCCTCTTTATAAGCCTTCTTCTCACGTTTCCTTTTATAGTTCCTTGATAATGTGAGTAGTCACGAAAGCGCTTGGAATTCTTCTATTTTTTCATAGTGGTTGTCTTGCATATATATATATATATATATATATATATATATATATATATATATATATATATATATATATATATATATATATATATATATAAAAGGAAGGCTGAGATTGAGATTCTTGTAGGATATTTATTGTGGAGAAAACAAACGTTTGGAATCCATCACCATCATCAGAAACCATATTCTAGGACATGGCATAATAATGTACAACCAAAGTGTTTGAAAGACAGTACAATGACACATTAGCAGAGTGTGAGAAACATTTGAGAATGTATTTAAAGATACCAGTAAGATATATGTCGTGCACGAATCAGCCAGTTATACTACCAAGACAAACCAAAACACTGAATATAAAAATAAAGCAAAACTCTCCCAAGTATGTACTAACTGAGTGGTAGAGGTCATGACTCTCACCGTCAGTGTCGTGAAGATTGAGTGTTAGAGGTGGGAAGGGTGAATAGTGCTGGGTTTTGAGTTACTGAGGGAATAGAGGAGTGTCTGAGAGACAGTAGGAGACTGTGAGCGTCGAGGGAGAGGTTGATGGAGTGACCTGGTAGTGTGTGGCAGGAGTGAGAGCATGACGAGAGGCAGAGTGGGAAAGGAGGAGAGGTAGAATGAGAAGGGCAGAGTTGGAAAGAAGCAGAGACAGGAGGAGAGAGTGGGGAAACAGAGGGAGGCGAGAGAGAGGCAGAGTGGGAATGGTCTATAATAATATAAAACTGACCAGAGGGCACCTGCCCATAACAGTAGCTGCTAGAATCTCTTCCCTAGTTACATTAAGCCAGTGTTGAAAATTTCAAATCGATCACATGAGGCGTTTCCAAGATATAAACCAAAAGCTAAGAGTAAAAAAATCAATAAAATTACCCCTTCCGGGATATCTAATAAAGTGGGAAAATCAGGAACACTGAGCTGCTGGCGTAACTATTTAATACGTAATCACAAATGCAGAAGCCGAGAATCAACCTAAGCATTCACAACAAGGCGAGTACAGAGCCAGGCACCACCTAGAGCACCACAAGCGCTCCACTCAAGTTATCGTAAAGGACTCAATAAATATTAAGAGGTAGTTTAGACTTAAAATGGAGTAATTTTGTGCACGATCCTACACACTGAAAGTTTTGAGGTGAAGGTAAAAGGGAGTTCAGCCTTCTTCATACTTCGAGTCTTTACGTCATCACACACTGCCTTTAACACTTCTTAGCCTCACTAAACTGTTTATCAAATCTCTCCACCACTTTCCATCCCAACTCCGTGGTCCCTCACCGCATCGCTTCACCATTCCGTAACTGCATCACCCATCACTACAACACCTCTGGATATTGATTTTTTTCTAAATATATAAAATATTTTGCGTTTTCATTTTTCTCCCATTCACTTGAACTCTGGCTGACACACAATGGACTCTGGTCCCCACACAATACAGGGGAGTAAGTTGGGGAGGAGGGAGAACACGAGAAAAACATAACAAAAGACCTTACGACCGACATGAAAACAATCTGATAAGAAAAATAGATTTAAATACTATCTAGCTACAGCTACTTTTTATGTTTCTCCATTTGAGAGAGAGAGAGAGAGAGAGAGAGAGAGATATCTCCCTCAGATACATCAATCACCGGTTTGCAACTTTATCAACCTGAGGAAAACGATGGCAGGTTACAGTTGCGTAAAAAAAAAGAAAATTGATGATGGTATCTTGACAAGAATAAAGGCAAGAGTCCCAGAGCTCGGTTGATATCTTGGGGGTGAAATTCAATCTTATATTTCATTGTTTTATATATATATATATATATATATATATATATATATATATATATATATATATATATAATGCAAGCATCATGTACCTAGTAGTACTAGGTAAGCTCAGAACTAATTTCATTCTACTCTTGTTTGATATACTGGTATATAAAGCAGGAGTAGAATGAAATTAGTTCTGAGCTTACCATAGCCACGTGTGTCTTCGCATCATGAAGCATGCCTAGTGCTACTAGGTACATGATGCTTGTAGGATTGATGGATCAGTGGTTAGAACGTCGTGAGCTTTGACTTACTTCCCACGACGAGGATTAAAATAACACAGGTTCGATCCCCGGCTAGCCGCAGTTTCTTACTACATAAAAACCCCTTGTTTGTGGTTGAATTATATATATATATATATATACATACATACATATATGTGTGTGTGTGTGTGTGTATGTATATGTGTATGTATATGTGTATGTATATGTGTATATATGTGTTGTAGGTAGTAGGTTGGTAGACAGCAACTGCCCAGGGAGGTACTACCGTTCTGTCAAGTGGTGTAAAACGGAAGTCTGTAATTGTTTTACATGATGTTAGGATTGATGGTGTCTTTTTTCTATCTCATAAACATGCAAGATTTCAGGTACGTCTTGCTACTTCTACTTACATTTAGGTCACGCTACACTTGCATGTACAAAGATATATAAATATATACACACCCCTCTGTGTTTTCTTCAATTTTCTTATTAGTTCTTGTTCTGTTTTATTTCCTCTTATCTCCATGGGGACATGGAACAGAATTCTTCCTCCGTAAGCCATGCGTCCCGTAAGAGGCGGCTAAAATGCCGGGAGCAAGGGGTTAGTAACCACTTCTCCTGTATATATTACTAAATTTAAAAGGAGAAACTTTGATTTTTTCTTTTGGGTCATCCCACCTCGGTGGGCCACCCTGCCTCGGTGGGCTACCCTACCTCGGTGGGCTACCCTGCCTCGGTGGGCTACCCTACCTCGGTGGGCCACCCTGCCTCGTGGCTACCCTCCTCGGTGGGCTACCCTGCCTCGGTGGGCTACCCTGCCTCGGTGGGCCACCCTGCCTCGGTGGGCTACCCTGCCTCGGTGGGCTACCCTGCCTCGGTGGGCTACCCTACCTCGGTGGGCTACCCTGCCTCGGTGGGCTACCCTACCTCGGTGGGCTACCCTGCCTCGGTGGGCTACCCTGCCTCGGTGGGCCACCCTGCCTCGGTGGGCTACCCTACCTCGGTGGGCTACCCTGCCTCGGTGGGCCACTCTGCCTCGGTGGGCCACCCTGCCTCGGTGGGCTACCCTGCCTCGGTGGGCTACCCTGCCTCGGTGGGATACGGCTGGTACGTTGAAAGAAAGAATATATGTGTGTGTATGTGTGTGTGTGTGTGTGTGTGTACTTACCTAATTGTACTCACCTAATTGTGGTTGCAGGGGTCGAGACTCAGATCCTGGCCCCGCCTATTCGCTGTCCGCTACTGGGTCTCTGCTCTCCTTGCTCCATGAGCTTTATCATACCTTTACACCAAAATTACTACTAACACTATTTCTACTACTAACACTATTACTACTACCAACACCAATACTACTACTAACACCAATACTACTACTAACACCATTACTACTACTAACACTAATAATACTACCTTGTCTTAAAACTATGTATGGTTCCTGCCTCCACTATATCTTTCTCTAGACTATTCCACTTACTGACGTGTGTGTGTGTGTGTGTGTGTGTGTGTGTGTGTGTGTGTGTGTGTGTGTGTGTGCGTGCGTGCGTGCGTGCGTGCGTGCGTTCGTGTACTCAATTGTGGTTGCAGGGGTCGATTCATAGCTCCTGGCCCCTCCTCTTCACTGGTCGCTACTAGGTCCACTCTCTCCCTGCTCCATGAGCTTTATCATACCTCGTCTTAAAACTATGTATGGTACCTGCCTCATCTACCTCACTTTCCAGACTATTCCACTTCCTGACAACTCTATGACTGAAGAAATACTTCCTAACATCCCTTTGACTCATAGGAGTCTTCAACTTCCAATTGTGACCCCTTGTTTCTGTGTCCCCTCTCTGGAACATCCTGTCTTTGTCCACCTTATCTATTCCTCTCAGTATTTTGTATGTCGTTATCATGTCTCCCCTGACCCTCCTGTCCTCCAGTGTCGTCAGACCGATTTCTCTTAACCTTTCTACGTAGGACATTTCCCTTAGCTCTGGATCAAGCCTTGTTGCAAACCTTTGCACTTTTTGTAATTTCTTGACGTGCTTGACCAGGTGTGGGTTCCAAACTGGTGCTGCATACTCCAGTATGGGCCTGACGTACACGATGTACAGAGTCTTGAACGATTCCTTACTGAGGTATCGGAAACGCTATTCTCAGGTTTGCCAGGCGCCCATATGCTGCACCAGTTATCTGAGTGTTGTGTGCTTCCGGATACGTGCTCGGTATTATACTCACCCCAAGATCTTTCTCGTGTGAGGTTTGCAGTCTTTGGCCGCCTAACCTATACTCTGTCTGCGGTCTTCTTTGCCCTTCCCCGATCTTCATGACTTTACATTTAGCGGGGTTAAATTCGAGAAGCCAGTTGCTGGACAACGCGTCCAGCCTGTCCAGGTCTCTTTGTAGTCCTGCCTGATCCTCATCATCTGCGAACAGGGACACTTCTGAGTCTATCCCTTCCATCATGTTATTCACATATACCAAAAACAGCACTGGTCCTAGGACTGGCCCCTGTGGGACCCTGCTCGTCACAGGCGCTCACTGTGATACCTCATCACGTACCATGACTCGTTGTTGCCTCCCTGTCAGGTATTCTCTGATCCATTGCAGTGCCCTTCCTGTTATACATGCCTGATCTTCTAGCTTCTGCACTAATCTCTTGTGAGGAACTGTGTCGAAGGCCTTCTTGCAGTCCAATAATATGCAATCTACCCACCCCTCTCTCTCGTGCCTTACTTCTATTACCTAGTCATAAAACTCCAGTAGGTTTGTGACACAGGATTTGCCTTCCATGAATCCGAGCTGGTTGTCATTTATAATCTTGTTCCGTTCCAGGTGCTCCACCACTCTCCTCCTGATAATCTTCTCCATGACTTTGCATACTATACACGTCAGTGACACTGGTCTATAGTTTAGTGCCTCGGTTCTGTCTCCTTTCTTAAAAATTTGTATGTGTGTGTGGGTGTGTTAGTTAGTTACCATTTCGTCCTAGGCACATGTCGATTAGACACTAGGCCTGTTGTATGTTTGTGTGTGTAAGGAAACACTTCGAAATGTTTCCGCCCCGCCGGGAATTGAACCTGGGCCCTCCGTGCGTGAAGCGAGAGCTTTAGCCACCAGGCCATCGGAGCTGTGTGTGTGTGTACTCACCTATTTGTGGTTGCAGGGGTCGAGTCCTAGATCCTGGCCCCCTCTTCACTGATTACTACTTGTTTCTGTGTCCCTCTCTGGAACATCTTGTCTCTGTCCACCTTATCTATTCCTCGCAGTATTTTATATGTCGTTATCATGTCTCCCCTAACCCTCCTGTCCTCTAGAGTCGTCAGGCCGATTTCCCTTAACCTTTATTCGTAGGACAATCCCCTTAGCTTTGGGACTAGTCTTGTTGCAAACCTTTTCACTTTCTCTAATTTCTTGACGTGCTTGACCAGGTGTGGGTTCCAAACTGGTGCTGCATACTCCAGTATGGGCCTGACGTACACGATGTACAGAGTCTTGAACGATTCCTTACTGAGGTATCGGAAACGCTATTCTCAGGTTTGCCAGGCGCCCATATGCTGCACCAGTTATCTGAGTGTTGTGTGCTTCCGGATACGTGCTCGGTATTATACTCACCCCAAGATCTTTCTCGTGTGAGGTTTGCAGTCTTTGGCCGCCTAACCTATACTCTGTCTGCGGTCTTCTTTGCCCTTCCCCGATCTTCATGACTTTACATTTAGCGGGGTTAAATTCGAGAAGCCAGTTGCTGGACAACGCGTCCAGCCTGTCCAGGTCTCTTTGTAGTCCTGCCTGATCCTCATCATCTGCGAACAGGGACACTTCTGAGTCTATCCCTTCCATCATGTTATTCACATATACCAAAAACAGCACTGGTCCTAGGACTGGCCCCTGTGGGACCCTGCTCGTCACAGGCGCTCACTGTGATACCTCATCACGTACCATGACTCGTTGTTGCCTCCCTGTCAGGTATTCTCTGATCCATTGCAGTGCCCTTCCTGTTATACATGCCTGATCTTCTAGCTTCTGCACTAATCTCTTGTGAGGAACTGTGTCGAAGGCCTTCTTGCAGTCCAATAATATGCAATCTACCCACCCCTCTCTCTCGTGCCTTACTTCTATTACCTAGTCATAAAACTCCAGTAGGTTTGTGACACAGGATTTGCCTTCCATGAATCCGAGCTGGTTGTCATTTATAATCTTGTTCCGTTCCAGGTGCTCCACCACTCTCCTCCTGATAATCTTCTCCATGACTTTGCATACTATACACGTCAGTGACACTGGTCTATAGTTTAGTGCCTCGGTTCTGTCTCCTTTCTTAAAAATTTGTATGTGTGTGTGGGTGTGTTAGTTAGTTACCATTTCGTCCTAGGCACATGTCGATTAGACACTAGGCCTGTTGTATGTTTGTGTGTGTAAGGAAACACTTCGAAATGTTTCCGCCCCGCCGGGAATTGAACCTGGGCCCTCCGTGCGTGAAGCGAGAGCTTTAGCCACCAGGCCATCGGAGCTGTGTGTGTGTGTACTCACCTATTTGTGGTTGCAGGGGTCGAGTCCTAGATCCTGGCCCCCCCCTCTTCACTGATTACTACTTGTTTCTGTGTCCCCTCTCTGGAACATCTTGTCTCTGTCCACCTTATCTATTCCTCGCAGTATTTTATATGTCGTTATCATGTCTCCCCTAACCCTCCTGTCCTCTAGAGTCGTCAGGCCGATTTCCCTTAACCTTTATTCGTAGGACAATCCCCTTAGCTTTGGGACTAGTCTTGTTGCAAACCTTTTCACTTTCTCTAATTTCTTGACGTGCTTGACCAGGTGTGGGTTCCAAACTGGTGCTGCATACTCCAGTATGGGCCTGACGTATATGGTGTATAGAGTCTTGAACGATTCCTTAGTGAGGTATTGGAACGCTATTCTTAGGTTTGCCAGCCGCCCATATGCTGCAGCAGTTATCTAATTGATGTGTGCCTCAGGAGATGTGCTCGGTATTATACTCACCCCAAGATCTTTTTCCTTGAGTGAGGTTTGCAGTCTTTGGCCACCTAGACTATACTCTGTCTGCGGTCTTCTTTGCCATTCCCCGATCTTCATGACTTTACATTTGGCAGGGTTAAATTCAAGGAGCCAGTTACTGGACCAGGCTTGTAGCCTGTCCAGGTCTCTTTGTAGTCCTGCCTGATCCTCGACTGATGTGTGTGTGTGTGTGTGTGTGTGTGCGCGTGCGTGCAGCTCGGTTTTACATTTACTCAGGTATGAGTGAACACTTGTGTTACTGTTGAAGTTGTTCTTGTGGCGGCACACTCCCTCAACTGCAGCTTCTCCCGCACAACCTTGCATGCTTGCTCATGCTGTCCGTTTCAATACTCTGGAACCTCGTTCCCCTTCAGCGTAAAGTAAGATGATCGAACCTTCAAAAACTCGGCAAAAAAAAATTATCTGGCTTCCCGGATGATGATTAATCCTGAAGAGGGCCTCAGCTGTCGAAATATACAGACTACGATTCTTCCTCGTTTTTGTCTTGTGGGATTTCGTATCTCAATGACCAGTATTCATTACACTTAGCTGCACTCGACAAGGTTGTGTATTATCTAGTAAAAATAGGCGTTGTTGATGAACAAATCTCAAGTAGGCACTGCAAAATATCTCTGTTATTCAGTGATAAATGATGTTGTTGATGAGTCAACTTCGCACGGTTAAATAACTTTATCATTTAAAACTAAAAGTCGGGGCAATATAGATGATAATTACGAGCAGTTTGGCCTTGAATGTGATCAGAACTGATGCTTGTGAATCTGGTTTCCAGATTTCCCACAAACTATATGGAAATCATTCCCGTTTATATTATATTTCAACTACAGAAAGTACTTAACCCAAAAGAATATTCAGGGTTCTATGAAGTAAAAGACTAAGCTCAAGCATGCATACCTTATACTCATCTTCAGCCCACGGATGGTCAAGACGTGGAAGGACTTTTAAAGAAGTGGTGGTTAAAGATATCTTACATAATTTTAAAGATAACCATAACAGGGAGAAATGGGTGACGAGCTGGGACACTTCCTCAATTCACAGAAAATACCGCTCAGTTAAATATTAAATACTATAACTCCAAGGCTAAAATATTCTGCATCGATAAAAACTATAAAATTGTAAATATGAAAAGTCTCCAAACATTTTCCATCCCATTTCAGATAAAAAATATTTACCGGCATCCCTATGGTTAAATTGTGTGTAGCTTTAAACTGTTCCCCCCTTTGTACCTGTTAACCGCATCTAGAACAGTTTCTCGTTATTCTCCCTATAAATATTCTGTGTGTGGAAATTATGTCCCCCTCGTTCCTCTGTCCTCTAATGTCAAATGGTTAAGTTTGTTTTAGTCTCTATTCACTTTATTCCTTAACTTTACACCTAGTTTTATAGCAAACCTTTACACATTCTCTATATTTTTAAATTTTTTTTCAGGTCTGGGTTTTATCTTGTTCCCAGACATGTTATATATATATATATATATATATATATATATATATATATATATATATATATATATATATATATATATATATATATATATATGTCGTGCCGATTAGGTAAAACTTGCGATTTTGGCTTAAATAGCAACGCTCACCTTGCCATATAAGACAAGTGAAAATTTGTGTATGCAATAATTTCGCCAAAATCATTCTGAACATAACGAAAAAAATATATTTCATTGTGTTTGTTTATTATTAAATTAATGTTAAAGTATCTAAAATATATTTAGTTGGGTTAGGCTAAATTAAATTGCGCTTGTTATAATAAGGTTAGGTAGGTTTTCAAAGTTTCTCTTGGTACAAAATTATAAATTCTTACATTAACATAAATGAAAAAAATATATCTCTAAACGTATAAGAGAAAATTTTAGAAAGTATTTAATTTTAGATGAGTTCTTGCTAATTGACCAGTTTTACCTAATCGGCACGACATATATATATATATATTATATATATATATATATATATAATTTATATATATAGATATATATATATATATGTCGTGCCGATTAGGTAAAACTTGGGATTTTGGCTTAAATAGCAACGCTCACCTTGCCATATAAGACAAGCGAAAATTTGTGTATGCAATAATTTCGCCAAAATCATTCTGAACATAACGAAAAAAATATATTTCATTGTGTTTGTTTATTATTAAATTATTGTTAACGTATCTAAAATATATTTAGTTGCGTTAGGCTAAATTAAATTGCGCTTGTTGTAATAAGGTTAGGTAGGTTTTCAAAGTTTCTCTTGGTACAAAATTATAAATTCTTACATTAACATAAATGAAAAAAATATATCTTTAAACGTATAAGAGAAATTTTTAGAAAGGACTTATTTTTAAATGAGTTCTTGCTAATTGACCAGTTTTACCTAATCGACGACATATATATATATATATATATATATAAATATATATTATATATATATATATATATATATATATATAAAATATATATTTATATATATATATATATATATATATATATATTATATATATTTATATATATATATATATATATATATATATTTTATATATATATATATATATATATATATATATATATATATATATATATATATATATATATATATATATATTAAGACAACCACTATGAAAAATAGAGGAATTCCAAGCGCTTGGAATTCCTCTATTTTTCATAGTGGTTGTCTTCATATTTGTATATCACTTGTTTACTGTAATCTTTTGCATATACACGTATATATAATATATATACATATATATATATATATATATATATATATATATATATATATATATATATATATATATATATATATATATATAATATTTATTATTCCAGAATGACTCTTTGTTGAGATCCCGGAAGGAAATATTACATTTATTATGCAGACATTCACTTCCAACAATTATTCATTTCATACGTGGCTCTGAGACAAAGAAACCTATTAAAAAAACTGTTTACCACAACATGTATGTAACTACGAGGAAATCATTTTCGGTAATGACCGTGAGGTTGTGAGAGTCGAGTTGGGTGGTACAGCGCCACGAGTAATTATGCTGAAGGGACCTGTGTCAGGTGCACCAGCGAGGATAAAAGGCGCACAATTCTCGTTTGTTACAGAATAGTTTTAGTCCCACTGAACCAGGAAAATACTGCTGGTCAACGAGCTGAAACTGTTTTACATTTTCCTCATATCCTTATCCAGGGAGCGAAAAAAACGTGTACGTGGAAATGTAAGAGATGTATAACTGTGTACTCATTTCTTAACCTTTTACTTTACTAGTGAATAGTCCAGCATATTGTTCTTATTACACAGTCTCCCACTGAAAGCTCTGTGCTACACCTTTCACAACACTGGTTCCCACTGGAGCTCTCCTACTACATCTTCCACAACACTGGTTCCCATTGGAGCTCTCCTGTTACATCTTCCACAACACTGGTCCCCACTGGAGCTCTCCTGTTACATCTTCCACAACCCTGGTTCCCATTGGAGCTCTCCTGTTACATCTTCCACAACACTGGTTCCCACTGGAGTTCTCCTATTACATCTTCCACAACACTGGTTCCCATTGGAGCTCTCCTGTTACATCTTCCACAACACTGGTTCCCACTGGAGCTCTCCTATTACATCTTCCACAACACTGGTTCCCACTGGAGCTCTTCTGTTACACCTTCCACAACACTGGTCTCCACTGGAGCTCTTTTGTTACATCTTCCACAACCCTGGTTCTCATTGGAGCTCTCCTGTTACATCTTCCACAACACTGGTCTCCACTGGAGCTCTTCTGTTACATCTTCCACAACCCTAGTTCTCATTGGAGCTCTCCTGTTACATCTTCCACAACACTGGTTCCCACTGGAGCTCTCCTATTACATCTTCCACAACACTGGTTCCCACTGGAGCTCTTCTGTTACACCTTCCACAACACTGGCTCCCACTGGAGCTCTTATGTTACACCTTCCACAACACTGGCTCCCATGGAGCTCTCTTGTTACATCTTCCACAACACTGGTCTCCACTGGAGCTCTTCTGTTACATCTTCCACAACTCTGGTTCTCATTGGAGCTCTCCTGTTACATCTTCCACAACACTGGTTCCCACTGGAGCTCTCCTATTACATCTTCCACAACACTGGTTCCCACTGGAGCTCTTCTGTTACACCTTCCACAACACTGGCTCCCACTTGAGCTCTTCTGTTACACCTTCCACAACACTGGCTCCCACTGGAGCTCTCTTGTTACATCTTCCACAACACTGGTCCCCACTGGAGCTCTCTTGTTACATCTTCCACAACACTGGCTCCCACTGGAGCTCTCTTGTTACATCTTCCACAACAATGGTCCCCACTGGAGCTCTCATGTTACATCTTCCACAATACTGAGTTCCCACTGGAGCTCTCTTGTTACATCTTCCACAACACTGGCTCCCACTGGAGCTCTCCTGTTACATCTTCCACAACACTGGTTCCCACTGGAGCTCTCCTGTTACATCTTCCACAACACTGGTTCCCACTGGAGCTCTCTTGTTACATCTTCCACAACACTGGTTCCCACTGGAGCTCTCCTGCTACATCTTCCACAACACTGGTCCCCACTGGAGCTCTCTTGTTACATCTTCCACAACACTGGTCCCCACTGGAGCTCTCTTGTTACATCTTCCACAACACTGGCTCCCACTGGAGCTCTCCTGTTACATCTTCCACAACACTGGTTCCCACTGGAGCTCTCCTGTTACATCTTCCACAACACTGGTTCCCACTGGAGCTCTCCTGTTACATCTTCCACAACACTGGTTCCCACTGGAGCTCTCTTGTTACATCTTCCACAACACTGGTTTCCACTGGAGCTCTCCTGCTACATCTTCCACAACACTGGTCCCCACTGGAGCTCTCTTGTTATATCTTCCACAACACTGGTCCCCACTGGAGCTCTCTTGTTACATCTTCCACAACACTGGCTCCCACTGGAGCTCTCCTGTTACATCTTCCACAACACTGGTCCCCACTGGAGCTCTCCTGCTACATCTTCCACAACACTGGTCCCCACTGGAGCTCTCATGTTACATCTTCCACAACACTGGTTCCCACTGGAGCTCTCTTGTTACATCTTCCACAACACTGGTCCCCACTGGAGCTCTCCTGCTACATCTTCCACAACACTGGTCCCCACTGGAGCTCTCATGTTACATCTTCCACAACACTGGTCCCCACTGGAGCTCTCTTGTTACATCTTCCACAACACTGGTCCCCACTGGAGCTCTCTTGTTACATCTTCCACAACACTGGCTTCCACTGGAGCTCTCCTGTTACATCTTCCACAACACTAGTCCCCACTGGAACTCTCTTGTTACATCTTCCACAACACTGGTCCCCACTGTAGCTCTCTTGTTACATCTTCCACAACACTGGTCCCCACTGGAGCTCTCTTGTTACATCTTCCACAACACTGGTCCCCACTGGAGCTCTCTTGTTACATCTTCCATCAGTCAATATATCCATCAATCAACACACACAAACATCCACTTCCACTCCTCCTCCTACTCCACCTCCACTTCCACCTCCTACTCCACCTCTACTTCCTCCTCCTCCTCCACCTCCACTTCCTCCTCCTCCACCTCCACCTCTCTCTCTCTCTCTCCCCTCCAGTTGCATAGAAGCTATTACTTATAATAAACCCGGTCACAGGAAATGAATACTGGGCAAACTTTCGGTCTGACCTCGACTACAGTTAGATCGAGAGAAACTTGATAATGGCTCAGACAGCCCGAAATGTCCGGTTTTCATAACTCTTTGTTAGGAATTGTTGAGCAGTGCCTCTACCGTCCTGCTCTTAATCCCTTAGTCACTTTTTCATCAGTAAGCACGACGTTTTTTCAAGCACTTCGCCTAGCTCTTAAGTATTATTAGACATGTGCAGCAGCTACGAATCTTTTTTTTTCGAAACGTTTCGGCTACACAGCAGGCTTCTTCAGATGAACTAAGAAAAATCTCCAGGTTGAGGGACTGACCACCTCAATAATATTACTTCAAAGCTGATGGACTGATCACATCATCTTTACCTCTCCACTGCTTCTGGTGTCTCCATATTAATCACCTCTGTATTCGACTGAAGAAGCCTACTGTGTAGGCGAAACGTTTCGAAATAAAGATACCTAACTGTTGCATATGTGTCTTACTTATCAACTTGTCAGTATTGAATACTATTATTTTGTTCACTGTTCTTGACAAGTGGCAGAAAACACAAATAATTTCAATCTAAACGGAACAGGAAACCAACAGTTAAGATCTCTGCCTCACTGGGACATTATCGTTTGGATTCGTGTCTTCCTCCCAGCAATACTTATCACCGCTTAACTTCACAATAGTTACCATGCATTAATAACAGTTTCTATTAATAAACACGTATACAAACTGGCTGATCAGGCCCTGATCCACCACGAGGCCTCGTCACGGACCGGGCCGCGGAGGCACAATATCTTCACTGTGTTTTCTCCTATATTCCAGTTTCTATTTATCCCCGAAGGGGCCCTTAAGAAGATGAATTGTTGTTTTTCTTCCTCCAACTTTTCGATTTTATTTCACTCATAACTCGAGAACGCCTCTTCTAATCGGTTTCAAATTTTCAACTCAAATTCTTCGAACAGCTGGTGTGTTCACGTGCTGTATGATCAAAGATGTTGATCTCATTCTCAGCATCCTGGAAAGGCTCCGATAACTTCCAAAATCCTCAGTGGCGAAGCTTCAAACGTTCAAAAAAGGTGCCAACAAATTCGATGTGGGCGGCGAGTGAAAGTCAAATGTGTAGGTGAATATTTGATCATTTTGTGTGTAAAACAGTGAAACTGTTATTCCCATTAAATAAGAATCACGGCTTTAATATTTAATGGTTGACGCATCTTAGGGCCAGGATAGTGATATATATTTTATATTCAATACCTAGATTCTTTTTCTGATTGGCTTCAAAATATTATTGACGATAAATTCTACAAGAAGGATGATAACCCACAAGTACGAGTAGGTGCAAATTTGAAGCTTCACTGAAATAGTTAAAAGTTGAATCGTTGGAATCAGATCAATTACTGGAGAATGCCTTTTCTGAACGACTTCAAACTTTTACCATCGGTGGAATTTATTGAAAAAGTTTGTCATTCACTTGGAGATGTATAAATTTCAATTTGTAATTTTATTAAATGATTTTTTTTCAAAAGTAATAACTGGAGAATTCCTCTTCTAATCAACTTCAAACCCTAAATGCTGGAGTATCTTAATAGGAAGTAGTTTTGTATTAATTTTGGACCGGGTGGGTGCCAATTTGCCATTTTTTTTATTTCGCCAATATTATCAAATTAGATTTTACAAAAATCAAACATTTTTTTTACAGCATTGTAGAGAATTTTAAATAGAATGTAAATGAGAAAACTGAAAAAAAATTATCAGCGGTTTTATGGAGATTTTAAGTATAACAATAAGAGACTTTCCTATTTTAGGAACATTCTCCGCTGTTTTTTCGTTTGCTGTCTCAAGTTTTTTCGTATTACTCAAAAACACCATATTGAATCGGCTTGAATTTTCAACGTTTGTGTAATATATCTTGAGCAAGATTCATGGGATTATTTGCGATAGGTGGAGACAGCTCCTCTGATCGACTTCAAAATTTCAAGACTGGTGTATCTTACTTAGGAGAATGTTGGTGTATGTGAGTGTGTAGGTGCCATTTTGGCACTCTTAGTCTTGGAACGATAGTGTTATTGTTGTATTTTACCTTATTGCATTTTATCTCGATGGAGGTGAAGGGCTCTTGATCCAAGGAACTGGACTTATCTTCCCCTTACCTGAATGCACTAAGCACAGGGGACTGGGGTTATGGAATAACGGGATACCTACCTGGGATCCCGCAGCGACCGAGATACATCTACTTTCTTCAGTGCTTCCAGAGTAGACTAACTGAAAATTGTCGCTGTCGGACAATTTTCTGCGACCCATTGAAAGACTTGGTTAAATCAGCTTGAAGGCTTGTGTCCTCAATGAATCCAACTCATGACAGACATGAGGATGAGAGACTCAGTGCCAGTGCCAGTGTCTTGAAGTACATCGTACAACTCTGTACGATGGAACTAACTAAAACTGCTTAAGTGGTACACTCTTACTGAACACTGACAATAAAGCAGTAGGATCAGGTGACATCCTGCAAATATGCTGGTGTAGTATGTTCACTACATTTAATTAAATTCATATAATTCTAATACCTTTAAAAATCTAAAATCAATATAAACTTTCATACCTTTGCAAGAAGACTTCAGACCAATACATTGTGACAATGAAATAACTCGAATACATATAAATTGTTGCGTACACTGTTGTGAGAGGTTTTGAAATAAATAAAACCAGCCCCTCTAAGGTCCAACATATGTAACCATGGCTTCGAAGAGATATACAAAGATAAAAATATATAGTGACATAACTACAGGGTATATACTTTAATTTTAAATAAATTTATCCATTATACTGACAACATTAGAGACAAAGCCTAAAATCTCGCAATAAAACAACATAAATTTTAAAATTGTGTTCAAAAACGTACAAGAAGACCATTTGCAGGAGCATCCAGCACATCAACTGGTCTCAGGGAATGTGTGTAGTAAGTTTGGTTACAGTTCTGCTTAACAGTTACTGCTCCAGTGTGCGGGGAGCCCAGACCAGACTATTCAAAGTTGGTTACTAAACTGCCAAGTGCAGGAGCTAAAGTGCCCAATTCGAAACCCTCGCTGAGTTATAAAGTTGCCTAAGTGTTGCAAGATTCAACTTATTACAAAGAGGGATTTACAATTAATATTTTTTTACTAAACAATTTATATTTTTTTACTTAAAGAAACATGCAAAACTCTGGAGATGTAATTATAAGTTATCATCGGGCCAAACTTTATACAAATATGTTAAACACCTTCAAAAATTGCCTCCATAAGACAGTGAAAATATTATTCGCATTCGAAATACTTATTATTAAACAAATTTCAACTACGACAATCTAGCCCATCTTAATTGATGTGTGTATAATCACTTTGCAACCTTGTTAATTCATTATTGCTTCACCTCACAATAATAATAATAATAATAATAATAATAATAATAATAATAGTATTCACAGAGCATTTTGACCACATAGGACACTCAGTGATAATAGCCATAAAAATCTATAAAACACAATAAAAACAGAAATATAATTAACAAACAACAAACACTCATCACGTTTATGTGATGAGATTTTGTCTAAATATCGACCAAAAACGACGCCGCAGCGAAAGTGAGAATAAGAAAAATTGTAAATATCCCTGCCAATAGAAAATTCCCAGAAAAAAAACAAGAGGTCATAAGCTGAAAAAAATAGCATTAAGGTTAATAATAAAAATAATTAATCAATAAGAATAAACAAGGAAGAGCACAGAACCAGGACAAACATGAAAAGAATCTACCACAGAAATAACAAGTTGATTATAGCGAAGATAGTGAAAGAAATAATAACGAGAATAACAAGGAAAGAATGCAGACTGAGTGACAAGAAACCTGCAAACCAGCAGAATCCACGCCATCAATCACACCCACAACCACGCCCCCACACACGCCAGGCAGAGCAGTAAGATCTAAGTGAAGGAGGGAGGGACAGGTTACCTCCATTCCCATGAATTAACACACCTCTAATGAGTTGCTAAGAAATCCAATGATTTGAAAAAATAGATAAATTAGAAAAAAACGGATAAATGATAAAACAAATAGATGGAAGGAAGTGAACACGAGTCAGTGAGACTCGGTCCCATGTGAGGGACACTGTGTCCACCCTGTGCGACAAGTAATCCTTCTATTGGAAGAAGGAAGAGGGAGTGGCAGAGGGAGAGAAGAGAGGGAGGTAGGAAAAGGAAAGAGAGAGAGAGAGGGATGAGAGAATATGCTGAATATGAGCTTGATACCATCCTTGCCAAGTCATAATCCTGGGTCTGCGTTTAAGGAAGTAGATAGGCAGACACTGACGTACTGACACAGGCTCACATCAATCGAATAACCTCTGCCACCAATGCTCGCCTGTCAGATCGAAGAGTGGCCTTCCGGAATCTCAACGACGAGCCTTTCCGGGCACTTTACACAACATATCAGGCCCATCTTGGAGTACGCAGCACCTGTATGGAACCCACACCTGAGGAAGCATGCTAGGAAACAGGAGAAGGTGCAGAAATACGCAACATGGCTTGTTCCTGAGTTAAGTAGAATGAGCTATAAGGAGAGCTTAGTTGAATTGAATCTAACGGCACAGGAAGATAGAACCAGGGATAACATACAAAATACTGAGGAATATTGATAAGGTAGACAGGGACAGACTGTTTGAGAGGTGAGAAAAGTTTTTAACGATTAACGTAACGTAACCCGAAATAAAGATAATAGTATTCGTCAGAAATTGACGCTGGAGACTATAATAAGTAAATTAACATGGTAAAATGTAGGTAGGTTAGATGGAAAAGCCAAGGTGCAAGGTGCAAGGTGAGGTGATCTGTATCCTGTGAAGACTTGCTTAGCGGGCTCTCAGTTCTTAACTGAGACTGTGATGATTGCTTCCCTCGACTCTGACCAACTGTATCTTCAGGTTAAGGCAGAGTTAGAGAAAGCCAGAAGATAGATTTAACGGCCGAAAGCGGTGTGCAGAGATTATCCCAGGAACAAGGTCGTCGAGAACAGCCTAGATGATGATCGGAACAAAGATTGGATGCTAGTTGGAACGAATGGGACAAAACTGAAGCTAATGAAGAATCAGGAAACTGGTGTGATATTTTTCTCTGTGTTAACAGAGTGTGAATCAATGATTCAGGACATCCCAACAAATTCATCGATGACTTCGACAACTACGCAACATTCACATACGTACCAAACGATATGTTTAAATTATTCACGAACGGGTCATTTCAATTTTCACAGTAAACTGAACTCCTGCCCCAACACCGTCCTGCGAGCTCTGCAGCAGACGAGTCTGTCGAGTTAAATATGACTCGCACCATCGTACACACCGCACCGAAAACACTACTTGAAGCTATAGGGCGTCTACGACGATTGTAGCTAACCGCTACACCACTTGTGTGGGGCCGGGTCACCATTTGGAGAAGACCCGGGCCAGCAGTACCGGCGAACCTACAACAACACTTGTGTGGAAAAAGACTCACCGTGCTTTTGTTATAGGGCTGCCCCCGCTATAGGGATGTAAATGTTAATCCACCTGACCTGAAGAAGACTCGCCATGCCCTTCTCATGGGACTGCTTCCCCAATAGGGTTGTACACGGTACATCACCTGTACAAACAACGAAGCTCCTTCGGAAGCCACTGCCAGGTCACCACATGGAGAAGACCTGGGTTAGGACCCGTCCTGGTGAACCTTCCTATACCTGTTCCTTCGTGTGTTAGTCACTAGTTAATGGTCCAAGTCGGACAGAAACGCCGTCATAAATTTCTTTCTCCCATGTGCGGGTTATTTGTGGTGTGCTGTTTTCCACTTGACTAACCCCGCTACCTCTGAAGGTAGGCTGAGAACTATCTTTCCCCAGCACAGTCATGAACAAATCACACAGTACCTCGTCCAGAACTGACTCCATCTCCTCTACAGTTGAACGATCCTCGACACCTCCAACCACACAATTGTTGAGTGTCAACTTCCGTTGTTCAATCAGAACCTCAAGGTATACACTGAAATGATTCCTCATAACCTTACCAGCTATACTATTAAGCATCATTGCTTAATAGTACAAGCAAACGTAGTCAAAGTCCCTATTTTGCTTCACATTTATATTGTTTTGTCTGAAAGTATACTATATTTTTTATAATACTTGAATCCCAGCAGGAGCCGAGCAGTAGTGACATCCAAGACTCTGCCTATTTTGCTGGATGCACCATAAACTTATGGCTCCTCCTGCATGATAGAATGATGATAGATGGACTGGAGTCAATCTCCCTTAGATACAAGTTAATGAAAGATTATAATCCACTACTAGAGTATAATATACTATCTCAAGTTAATGAAAGATTACAATCTCTTTAAAGGCATATAACTTTGGTAATTCATCAGTTCTATCATGCATCTTAAGATCAATGTGAGCCGGAACTCACAGCAAGCGCACTCCGACCCCACTGTCTACAATCCTACCATACCTGTGTCTGGCTTCTGACACAAATATACCATAATTGATACTTAAGGAGTTGAGAGCATTATGGATGATAGAGAATCAGTTACAATTAAAGTATCAACCTTAGATATATGGACGCATTTGAGTGCAAGGAGTATGAGAAATAGTTAAATTTGAAGGGTTGAGGCTCAGTTATTGATGTGTGCTCAATTTCTTTATGAGAGTAATCACTCATAAGAACATAACATAAGAACATAAGAATGGAGGAACACTGCAGAAGGTGCAGCACTACCAGCTGCACCAGTGAATTAGTGAACAGAACCATCAATATAAATAATTTGTGAAAGAGTTTGCTGTGTGACTAAGTCATCGACACAGCTTAAGGCATCCTGCTTAGCTTCAAGGCGAAGCTTTGGTTGCGATTTAAGAAGTTTTTTTGGGAAAGGAAGGGAAAGTGGTTTGGAATGGGGTAATGTGTGGTACCTACAGTAGGTAGTCAGGCTGTATAATAAAAAGCTATTTACAGCAAAAAAGGATTGAGACGGATTGCCTAATTATGCCAGGGCCAGTCTCGGAAGACCCAGAAAAGGTGGAAAGTGATTTCCTGCATGGTTAACATTTGTGTAAATGTTCTTATTCTGCACATTTTTGTTCTTTTTCAAGCTCATATATTTCATTTTCACGTATTTCATTTAGTCTACTTTATTTTTATAATTAATTTTCATGCATTTGACTTAGTTTATTTAGTTTTAAATGTTAATAATCATGAATGGTTTTTACTGTATTAAATAATTAGATAGTTCAAGAACTTCAGTTAAAATAAATCATACTTTTTTAGCGGGTTATCCAGGATAATTTACACATATATTATTACATAAAGCAATTATAATAATCCAAAGATGTGTAAATGTACAGAACCTTAATAAATTCTCTTTAAACAATTTACCTTTCCTTTACTTCTTGTGATAAAAATTTAAATACTGTAATTGCTGTTATGTATAATTTCAACATACTGTGGGAAACTTAGTGAGTTTTAATGCATAATTTGTGGGGATTTTGTGAAAAAAATCTCGCTCATTATCCCTAACAGTTTTTGTGCACTAAACCAGCTATCGGTAAATCAGTGAGGTTAAACTAGTTTTATGAAGCTGTCTGTGGACTAGCAAATAGTTTTACCTTTCAGATTTTCCTGCTAGTCCAGTTTTAAGTCACCTTAAAAGTTATTCGCTCTCTGGTCGTGTGTCGGTGCCATTTCTTTCATACAACGCTCCACCTGTCGTATGGATAGGTTGGATTTGTGGCTTAGTAAGCCAGCCATTGTGTGTGGGTTAGACCAGTAAACTCACAGAGCTTCCATCTCCCCAACCCAGCTCTCTATTCGGCACTGATTTTCAGCAGTGTCCCATTCTCACTGCCTGCTCATAACCATTGTTGCCCCAGGGTCGGGTGACACAAGTCTTCCAAGAGGCGCCAGCCCGCCCGTGAAGGTCTGCATCACTGGCGGTCTTCGAGTTTGGCGCATTCAAGATGGATTTTGTTTGAAAATGACTGCTAGAAATGGATGCCCCACTGGACGTCTTCACTAGATGGTGCTAATGTAAACGTACCCAGTGCACCAGTATCTCCACCTCATCAATCCCTTGTGCTTTGCTGAATATACATTGGGCAAGTGTGGTGTGTGAAATATTTTTTTGTTTTTGCGTGTCATATGTTGAGACTGCTACAGTGGCTTCAGACATTTTTCCTGGTATTTCTCGTGTTTAACAGTTCTTTTCGGGACCTGTATGCAGTAAGTGAATTACTAGCATTTAAGTTCATCCGTTTATTTACTTTGTATACAGTATGGAGGAAATGAACGTGTTCAGATATTTGGGAGTGGAGTTGTCGGCGGACGTGTCTATCAAACATTGAGGTGAACCATAGAAGTGATGAGGGAAAAAAGGTGGGTGGTGCACTGAGGCCTCTGTGGAGACAAACATTATTCATGGAGGCAGCAGGGAAAATATATCTGAGTATAGTGATACCAACACACTTACATGGGTGTGAAGCATGAGTTTTAAATGTTGCAAAGAGAAGGATGGAAGCAGAGATTTCGTACCTGAGGGCAATGTGTTGTGTAAATATTATGCAGTGAATTTGTAGTTTGGACATTAGTAGGTGCGGAGTTACTAAAAATATTATCCAGAGGGCTGAGGGGTTGAGGTGGTTTTTGCATTTAGAGAGGGTGGAGGGAATAAGGATGACTTGCAAGGTGTATAAATCTGTAGAGAAGGGAAGGTGCAGTAGCAGTTGTGCTAGGAAAGGCTGGAGGAGGTAAAGGTTTTGTATGCGAGGGACTTGGACATCCAACAGGCGTATGTGAGCGTGTTAGATAAGAGTGCAGACAAGTAGATTTATAACTTGACGGGCTGTTAGATAAGTTTACAATAATTTAATAATAAACAAACACAATGAAATATATTTTTTTCGTTAGGTTCAGAATGATTTTTGCGAAATTATTGCATACACAAATTTTAGCTTGTCTTATTCGGCAAGAAGAGCGTTGCTATTTAAGCCAAAATAGCAAGTTTTACCTATTCGGTACAACGTATATATATAGTGTGTGTGTGTATATATGCACATTTCGCTCTACGTAAAGCTTTATTAATTCAACAATTTCATAAATCTTTGAACTGGGCAAAACGTCGTCCCAATAAAAACTTGTTCTTCACCTGTTTCTTCACTTGCCGATCGAATACCTGGTAACCTAAATAGAAGCACTCTGACCACGTAGGTCATTCAGTGGTGACCCGAGTAACATCAGCCTATTACGTCTCCCGCTGCTGACATTACCCATTCAGCAACCATTAAAAAACACCAGGGCTTGACTACCAGAAAACCAATCAGGAAAGAGGATTTGCGTACGGACAAACCAATCATAAGAAAGGATTTAGATCCTGGGAAATTAATTGGAAAAGGACTTCGGGTAATAAGAATTTGCTGGATAAGAGAGACTAAAAGTTACCGTATTTTCCGGCATATAAGGCGCGCTTTTTTCCTCACAAAAAGCTTTGGAAAATCAGCCTGCGTCTTATATGCTCAAGGTCTGGCCGAGGGTAGGCTTTGTGTTACACTTTAGCATTTATTTACTAACGTTACGTTAAAACCTCTTGGAAACATCGTCTGATAGTCTCGTGCGCCTTATATGCCGGAAATTACGGTATACATTCACTGGTAGGAAACCCAACCACAGAAAAAAAAATACAGATTAGCCAAGTATGTGTAAAAGAGAACTTACTTAAGCAAGTTAGGACGTGGATATGTAAACACTAACTTGATAAATCGTAATGACATTGTAAACATACTAAACAGAGGGTTCAAACCCATGGCAAGCCAGTCTTAAAACTAGCAGGTCGGTGCGTTATCCACTGTACCATGGCAACCTATGAAGAATCGCATTAGGGCGACACTGTACGGCTGATAGCGCACTGGCCTGCTGGTTTTATGACTGGTGTGCCGTAGGTTAGAACCCACTGTGTGGTGAGTTGTGTAAATATATGAAGGAAAGAGGTACCTTATAGAACAAGCTTTTATTAGGGCAATTTTTCAGAGTATTTTTTACACAGATCAGTTCTACAGGCTAAAAACTGTTATTATACCTCAGCTCATTTTAAAGTCTTGCCATATCTAGGGTATACTACCACCCCCCAGGATGCCACCCACACTAGCCGGCTAACACCTATGTACCTACTTACTGCTAGGTGAACAGGGACAGCAGGTGTAAGGAAACGTGCCCAACGTTTCCACCCGTACAGGGAATCGAACTCCGGACGCTCAGTGTATGAGCTGAGTGCACTGCCCTTACGTAATCTCTACACAGAGCAAAACGTTGCTTCAATACAACACTGTTTTGCAACTCGTCATTTCTTCACTATTTTCGGCGGTACATATTCAGTCATCGAAATGCTGTGTTTTTTGAAGAATAAAACGGCACAATACCATGACTGGAATAATACACAAATAACCCGCACATAGGAGAAAACTTTATGGCGACGTTTTGGTCCGACTTGGTTAACTAGTCCAAGTCGGACCGAAACGTCGTCGTCAGTTTCATTTTCCTATATGCGTGTTATCAATGTTATGTTTTTTAAAGTTGAACATGTCATCCAAACTCTGCAACCATCGTTCTGACAAGCAAGTATATCGTACAAAAAAAAAAAAAAAAAAAAAAAAAAAAAAAGAGTCCTATGGAGCACAGAAATATACGTAGTTGGATGAATCTTATCAGAGCCACCTGGTCGAGTGGTTAACGCACTGGTCTGTGAATTTTATTACGTTATTACGATTTCGTGAGTCAAGTCAATCGTAAATTCAGCTTCAGTAAACCAGTGAAATTGTCTGATCACGAAATTAATATATGGCTTTGATGAGAAATAAGAGTAACTAAACTAAGGCTGACCTTAGACAGTTCAGCCTTAATATATAAATTCCTAAGACTCAAATTTTGAAAAAAAAAAAACAGTCATTTTAAGGAAATTCGGTTTGTTCGACCGACTTGGCTTATTAGGTACGACATGAATGAATGAAATGGAATTTCACTGTAAGATAAATGCCATTCAGTTGTGGTCGGGCGCCAAAGTCCTCCTCAAACAAGAGGTATTTTGAACGATCCATTTGTGTATATTCAGCACTATAGTACAAAACACAAGCAGTTTCAATATCACTAGTTCTGGCTCTAGTTTCAATATCACTGTAGTTCTGGCTCTAGTTTCAATATCACTGTAGTTCTGGCTCTAGTTTCAATATCACTATAGTTCTGGCTCTGGTTTCAATATCACTGTAGTTTTGGCTTTAGTTTCAATATCACTATAGTTCTGGCTCTAGTTTCAATATCACTGTAGTTTTGACTGTAGTTTCTATATCACTGGAGGTGTCTCTAGTTTCGATATCACTGTAGGTGGCTCTAGTTTCAATATCACTGTAGGTGGCTCTAGTTTCAATATTATTGTAGGCGCCTCTAGTTTCAATATCACTATAGTTCTGGCTCTAGTTTCAATATCATTATAGGTCTGGCTCTAGTTTCAGTATCAATGTAGGTGGCTCTAGTTTCAATATCACTATAGTTCTGGCTCTAGTTTCAATGTCACTGTAGGTGGCTCTAGTTTCAATATCACTATAGTTCTGGCTCTAGTTTCAATATCACTGTAGTCCTGGCTCAAGATTCAATGGTACTGTAGTTCGGACTCTAGTTTTAATATCGCCCTTAGTTTGAGAGACAGATCCATTATGTTCTTATAAATGTAAAATTCACTGCGACACGTTGTAACTCCTTTAAGTAGGGACAAGTCTGTGTCTAAATTCTTTATTTGATGGTGAGATATGGTTGTAAATTTTGTTTCCCTAACCCCCCAATTTGCTGTCTGCTGCTAGCATAATTCAGCTCGATACAGGTGCATATATTAAGGAGAGGCAGGTTCTTGGGGTTTCTCGGAAATATATTTTAACAAATTTATGCACACAGCTAGAAACCAGCAGGTTTGTTAGGCAGCTTTGCCCAGGTAAAGTGACTGGCTAAAACTGATCTTTATTTTTTCACTGAGAATGTTTCCGTAAATTGTGAAAAACGTCCATGAGAGATTATGGAAAGAAATGAAGTAACTTTTAGGAATTACGTATTAGATTTTGGGAATCAAATCTATTGTCATCACAATACAGTGGGAGAGTGCTGGACTAGCATGCGCTTGGCCTCTTTTTGAACCTTGTCTATCGTGTTACTACTAATTTTCTGAAGCAAATACACTTAATTTAGCACCTGAAATGCCAAGCTCATTCCGGCTTTTGGAAGGGAGCAGAACTGTCTGAACCTCTAGCTAAAACTCTACAATTCAATGGGTACGGGACAACTGCCAGAGATTCGGAAGACAGCGAATGTAGTCCCAATATTTAAGAAAGAAGACAGGGAATGTTAAACTTCAGCCCAGTGTCAATGACATGCGTACTATGTCAAGTAATGGAGAAGATAATCAGGAGAGTGGTGGAACACTTGGAGAAAAGTAGTTTCAATAAATAATGACCAGGACGGTTTTAGAGATGACAAATCTTGTCTCACAAACCTACAGAAGTTTTATGACAAAGTAACAGAAGTGAGGCAGGACTGCATATTCTTGAAATGAAAGGCATTTGATACTGTACCTCACAGGAGACTGCGACAAAAACTTAAGTGGCAGGCTGGAATAACAGAAAACATTCTACAGTGGTGAAATAATTCCTTATGGGAAGAAGAGAAAGTGAATGTAGGAGATGTCAGAATTGGAAAGAGTATCAAGTGGGGTTACTCAAGGATCCATATTAGAACCAGTACTGGTTATGCTATATATGTCAGAAAAGATAAGAGTGATATATATGTTTGCAAATGTAAAATTAAAAGAGAACTAAAACGGACGAGGACAGGTAAAAAGACCACAATCCTCACTAAAAGAGAGACCTAGGGGTGAGCAGTACCGAGTATGTAGCGAATGCTTGTATAGCAAATCTAAGTCTAGCTTTCAAGAATCTCAACAGTCATTCATGGTTCTATGTATGACATGTCAATCCCATCTTACAGTATGCGGTCACAGCATGGAACCCATACCATATAAAGCATATCAAGAAACTGAAGGTGCAGTACAGAGGTTTGCAATGAGAATAGTCCCAGATCTAAGATAACTGAGCTATGAGAAGCTAGAGGAATTGACCCTGATGCCCTTAGATGATAGAAGAACCGGGGAAGACATGGCAACGACATACAAAAAACTCAAGAGTACATGGAAGGGTGGACAGGGATAGAATGTTTCAGAGGCTTCTAACATCTCTCAAAACATGATGTTTATTCTCACTATTATCTACAGTCGGAAATTAATAGAATATATTTACGGTCTGCGAAATTATGTTATCCAAACTAATTGTTAAAAGATACTTTAAAAAAATCAAATCAATGTTATTTACAAGAACATTTAATGTTTAGGAGGATTAATAATTCCTTACACTAAGAGGCTGAGAGAAAAAATAAGGATGCTAACTCTTAAACAAAACAAAATTTATTAACAAACTTTCCAATTCACATAATAAACCAAGACAAGACTGACTTTATACACTCGATCATATACGAGGAATCAATACTAGAAATATGAAACAGAAGTCATATATAAGGTAGGCAAAGGGAACTCAACCGTCTACCACTATATAGAAAATAAACCACAACAAAGACTGGGAACATTGTTACAACAGGTAGGTCGTTGTCACGAAAGACAATTAAATGACTGCTATTATTGCAGCTATCTCGAATTTTAGTGTCGCACAAGGACGATAATACCTGATGGATAATTAGTTCTGTACATAACTAGACTGTGTTGCAGGTTCATAAGTGTTTTGTTAAAACACACAGTTCTTTGAGGACGTCTAACAATGTTGTTAGGATATAAGTGTTTTGAAGGAATATTATTCTTGGTGTACAGGAGAGTTAGTGTGACGACTGAGACCTCTGTAGTCTACTAATGTCTACCGAGGTACTGAAAGGATAATTTTCTAAAGAACAACAAAAATAATAAAAATAATAACAACAATACTAAAAATAATAATAATAATAATAATAATAGTAATGATTAACATTACTAAACACCTGTATTATTATGATCCACCTCCCTCCCCCAACCTCAAATACCACATAAGAGGAGCCACTGTGATTCTGCTCATAAGCGAAATTCTCGACTTCAAAGTTTGTGTTGTGATGCGACGTTCACCTTTGTGAGTTTCATCTGAGCTGCATCACCTGATATTGCATCACCTGATATTGCATCACCTGATATTGCTTCACCAGGGCTGCCCTCAACAAAGCACAATTCAATTACGCTGATTTTACATGAGGATTTTTTCCCAAAACTTCTTTTAAGACTTGATTTAACAGAACTTGATTCAGCTTAGCTGGCTTCAGTAGAGCGTGGTTCAGCTGAAATGAGTTGAGTACAGCATGACTTACAGGTCAGACTGAGCTAAGATTTACAGACGTGAGTTAAGAATATATTGTAATCTTGAATACCAGTTTGGAAAGATTTTGAGATGGAAGTGTTTTGAAAAAAAAATATTGGTAACTTTTCGGTCCTGGGACCTTGGTCATTCCAAATGTCTCTTTGCAAGTTGCCGGTGTTAGATACCACTTTGACCATGGTAGTGTTTGTTAGGCACTGCTTGTCTGCCCCAAAACCTTACGGGAATAGGAGAAAATCTTCATCCAAGTGAAGAGTAGCTCCAATTTCTTGGATCAGGAGCACTTCACTAGTATAAAGGCACCCCAATCAAACCCCACCACTACCGCAATGTAATCCAGTGTCAAGGAAGGAGGAGGTGACAATAAAGTAATCCAGTGTCACGGAGGAATTAATGAGGGGTTAGGAGGTACCTCAGCCCCTACCTACCTGAAAACCCAGGAATGACATGACCTTAAAACCTCAATTGCACTCACTTTCAAGCCTATAAATACTTTTATTCTTGATTTTCTATGTTAGAAGTAATGAAGGTCCCAGTATCAAATCTAAGATTAAAGAGATTAAAAGTCCATTTCCTTATCATCAAAATGCAGACTGGTGTTCCCTAGTACCATCTAGAGATCTAGGCAGACTGCTATCTTCCCATCCATATATCAACCATATTTTATACTTAAGTAAATAGACTTTTGTTAAAATAGGTTGATAAACAACAACCATCCATATACTACTAACATCTGCTAGAGCAAAGAGGAAGCTTAGTAAACATTTTGCTCTCTGGCAGGATTACTGGATTAGGAGTGGAAAATCCTGTCTTACAAATTTCCTGAAGTTGTATGACAGAGTTACGGATATAAAAAACAAAACAAAGTCGGCTATAGGAAAACATTTGATACACTGCGACACCAAATATTAATCCAGAAACCGGAGGAACAAGTACGGTTAAAAAGTAGAATACTCCAGTGGACCAAGTAGTACCTGCACGACAGAAAGCAGAGTAACAGTAAGGGGTGATACGTCTGGTGTTCCATAAGGATCAGTGTGAGACAGTGTCGGGGAGGCTATGATCCCCGAAACCAGACATTTAACAGATAAATAATTCTTAAGATAAGCCAAGCCTTATATATAGAACTTAATATTATCACTACTGCTACATATACAGAACTTTACAACACTAGGCTTCAAACACTACACCATTTGTTACGTCCCTTGACTTAGTGATACATTTCTAGCCCAGGGCAGAATAAAATATTGTTCAGTTTTATATAAAAAGAACAAGAAATAGGGTACATGTGTAGTTTTCAACATATATTTTTCATACTAGACCAGGAGTCACAATAAATTAAGACATTATATTAATGTCAGTAAAGATAATCGCCCAGGGTAATTTAATTGCAGATTATACATTGTAGAATTATAGACAGGTTAATTTGTGAAAATGAAATGACCTATCGTACAACTTAGACTCCAGATTATCATTGGTTTATATTCCATGTACTTATTAAATCAATTGTTTACCGGACAGTTTTTCTCTGCATTGGATTGATACAGACAGTTCTTGTCGAAATTTTCCACAAAGTTACACCAGTGTTGCACATGTGTCTTATACACCAGTGTTGCACATGTGTCTTATACACCAGTTTGCACATGTTTCTTATACACCAGTGTTGCACATGTGTCTTATACACCAGTGTTGCACATGTGTCTTACACACCAGTGTTGCACATGTGTCTTATACACCAGTGTTGCACATGTGTCTTATACACCAGTGTTGCACATGTGTCTTATACACCTACCATGTGCTTGTCTTTTATCTCCTCATACCTTCCTATTACTTTTATCCTGAGCAAATTTTTTTTCTTGACTTGGGTAATCTATTTTCGAATATTCGTCAAACATTATAAGACTGTGAATAAACAGAAGCAATTGCTAGGTACAATCTGCAAGCAGTTTTCCTCGTCCCGTGACACTGTGAACTTTACCGAGTAATTTAATGAAGGAATGTTTGATGGTCCAATATTAATCTATTTGTCCAACTTTCCATGACAGTGACAGCTGTTCATCGTCCTCCTGACAGTCTGTGATAACGATGAAAGTCAGTGTAATAAAGGTGACTATGATAATGATGGTGTGATAACGATGATTGATAACAACGACAGTGAGTGTAATAACGATGAGTTATTGTGATAATGATGACTGAAATAACCTTCACAGCCAGTGGTGTAGTTAGTATGATAGCGATAACTGTCTCTACATAAGGATTATTATATTTATTTATTAACATTATATACTGCAGTACGGCAAGTTAATATTATAATACCTAATCTAGTAAATGCTGTACAATAATAGGAGGAACCATAAGTGTATCATGATGAGATGCGAGACGGCAGTCTTCGGAGTACTCAAAAACAGACTCACTCATCCCAGGGTGTACACGTCACCTCCGGCTGACGCAATACTGGATCACGTCAGCGAAACGGACAGTGGAATGGTATCTTCAATTCTATAACGTAAACGTGACAAACGCAAAATACGCTTTTGTAAGTCGCTTCAAAAGAATATTAATTTTATACAACTGGGAGTTCGTATTCACGAAAAAAATCCAAGGGAAAAAAAAGTCAACTCACTGGTGCCAGCCTTCAACCACAACACCAGATAATGTTTGCTGGAGTTGTGAAGCTGCGTATGTATATAACCAGTAACCAGGTATCTGTCTACACATGGGGAATGTGATGACAGGTAATCTGTGACATGGCCTAGTATTATTATTTTATAATAATATATTACAATCGAAACTAAGCGCTAAACCCAGAAGGGTTATACAGCCCAAACACGTTTCACTTTGTTGGCCAGAACACGTTTCCTCCCTTATGATGGAGATGGCTTCAACACTTCTCCCCCCCCCCCATCGTTTCAGAGTACTGGTGGGCAAAACTTCTTTTTAATGACTCTTCGCACATTCCTCCTATAACACGTCCTTCCATGCAGCGTTGTATTACCCTCTCGGGTTTAGCGCTTAATCTCACTACATAATTATTAATCTCTTTATAATGCTGATGAGGCCAACATGTCTTCTACCTTCTAATGTTGGTAGTACCAACTCGTTTCCTTCCGTGTAATGCTTGTGGCCCTAACCCGTTTCTCTATAATACTGGAGGCTGCAACACGTTTACTTCCTTTAAATACTACTGGTCTCCAGGGACACAGCCAGCGATCACTGGGCCCGTGCGTAGGTACATTGTCGTCAGCTCCACGACAAAACTTTTCCTGGTACAAATATCCCTTAGCTCAGAACCCCCAGAACAAAACCAGTCAAAAAAGTCTCTGGGGACAACAACACCCACCGGAAGCACAAGGTCAAAGAACTCAGGATAAAACCTCAGACAAAATCCCAAGACTTAATTCCCTCGGAAAAATAGTGCCAGAAGTGTGGAGCGGAGAATGGCATTATAAAAGGGTCAATTTTCATGCTTCAGCTTCACATTCTTCAAGACTATGAAGTTGAGCACATTTCCAGGTTGAGGGACTGACCACCTCGAACTACAACAAGGATGTTAGACTGATCACATCATGTTTACCTCTTCACTGCTTCTGCTGTCTCCATATTGGCTACCTTTGTATTAACCTGTGAAGCCTGCTGTGTAGACGAAACTTTTCGGAATAAATATAACTAACTGCTTCATGTGTGTTGTATCTACTTGCCGGTGTTGTGTACAATCATTAGACTGATACTTTCAGGCTTGCAGTACTGTCCACACAACATAATATACTTTCAGGCTTGCAGTACTGTCCACACAACATAATATACTTTCAGGCTTGCAGTACTGTCCACACAACATAATATGAGGCAATTAATCTCTTTGAAGCAGCTTGTTCTACAGGCGACACATCTCAATAAAAGTCTTCCTTACAAACTGTATCTTCTGCACTTGCCACCTTTGGATCATTCGTCGCCTTATAGCGAAGATCACAAGAAAACAACTGTTTGCTTCAAATTATCCTTCATGCTGGTAAAGCTATATATTGTTCAAGTCTATAATACACTAGCAAGCTGGTAAAGCTATATATTGTTCAAGTCTATAATAAACTAGCAAGCTGGTAAAGCTATATATTAAGTCTATAATACACTAGCAGGCCAAATTTATTGGAACACTCTTGACAGTATACCTAGAGGCTATCGGCTTTCTAGAAACAGTTCCCCTACTTACTACTACAGTACTTCCATTATCAGTATTACGTTTACCACTACTTCTCCACTTCTTTCTTCCTCTCTTTTTTTCGTCCCTGTCTCCCTATCCCATATATATACTGGTTCCCTCACCTTTGTGTGTTAGTGTGACTTGTAAATGGTCCAAGAAGGACCGAAGTGTCGTCATAAGCTTCTCTCTCCTACGTGCGGGTTATTAGTGTACAGTCCATTTTTTTTTACACTTTGTGACAGCCAACTAAAGGAAATAATTTGCTGGACATGGTTCTCGCAAACAAAGAATCTCTGCTAAACAATCTTGAGGTTAATGAAGAGCCTGGAGGAAGAGATCACATCACTAAGTTAAGGTTCCAAATATTCGTGCTGCGGACTTTATTGGGTGAATAATTTTGTAAACAGTGTCGATTGGATTCACCTCTGTGTATTATCAGGACGGAGACCTGACAGATAGGGGTGACGTGTGCCAATAAGAAATTAGCCAGAGCATCGTACAAACAGATCGGTGCACATATATTCCTAATAGAGAAATTAGATCAAATATTAAAAAAATGCACCTAAATGGATGAACAATAAAGAAACATCTTTTGAGCTAATCAAAGGAGGAAAGGGTCACTTTATGGACAAATATACTCCTGTCAAGAGGGAAGTTAAGAAAAATGAATGAGAAAGGCTAAGAGATCATGAACCTAAGGTCGAGAAGGAATCCAAGACCAACCTAAAAGATTTTTTTTCTGGTATAAAGGAACAAGATTAGGTAAGAAATATGTCCACTTAAATGTAACTCAGGTCAGCTTTCAGTTAGTGACAGAGAAATGTGTAAAAAAATTTACACTTACTGCATTTCAGTTTTTTACAAATGAGGACACAAATGAATTTCAGGAAACAATAATGTTAGAGTTAAGGATGAAAAAAAAATTATGCAAGATCCAAGTCACTAGTGACATTATCCTCAAACAGATAGATTAAAACCAAACAACCCACCAAGCCCTGACGAACTGTTTTCAAGTGTTATGTATAAAGGAATGTAGGGAGAAACTTAGTAAACTAATAGCTAATCTCCAACAAATCACTACAAACGGGTGTCGTACCAGATAAGTGGAAAATGGCTGCACCCGCCATAGGGCTGTAAACGGTACTTCACTTGTACAACCTCCGACATTCCTTAAGGAGGCACTGCCAGGTCACCACATGAATAAGACTCGGGCCATTACCGGTCCTGGCAAACCTACATAAACATGACTCATGGCATATGTGATATTTACAAAGCGAGAGATAGGTTGTTAACTTCAATCTATAGATTAATCAATCTAACTTGAACTGTAGGAAAGCTTATGGAATCAATAATTGCGGATGAAATTAGAAGCCATCTTGAAAAATATCATTTAATCAATGAATCATAGCACTGTTTTACAAAGGGGTGTTCGCTGCAGGCTTCATTTGTTGATTACAAAGACAGCATCCTTCTCTCTAAGTTCTTCAATGCATTTATATTCATTCTGTAGTATGGCGGCCAAACCTGAGCTGCATAATATATACGAGGCCTTACTAGTGATGTAAAGAGCGTTTGTACTCCTGTTACTTATACTTCTTTATATTTACCAAAATAATTGTTAGCCTTATTAAGCACACTTAAGCTTCAGATTTTTTATGAAGACTCCCCAGTCTTTTTTCACATTCTGTATGATCAAGCTCTACATCAACTAGCTAAGCTTCACACTTACTAGCTTAGCTAGTTGATGTAGAGCTTGATCATACAGAATGTGAAAAAAAGACTGGGGAGTCTTCATAAAAAATCTGAAGCTTAAGTGTGCTTAATAAGGCTAACAATTAATTTGGTAAATATAAAGAAGTATAAGTAACAGGAGTACAAAAGCTGTTTACATCACTAGTAAGGCCTCGTATATATTATGAGGGTTATTTTCATTCCCAAGGACTAGGACCTCACATTTGTCCACATCAAACTGTATCTGCCACTTTTTAGACCATGACATTAGTTTCACAATATCAATGGTATATAAAACTGAAAAGTTAAATAATTGCACACATAAGAAACAACTGAGTATCTTTACACAGACGTTCCGCCAATCAGTGACTTATCAGTAAAAGGAACAAAAAAGAACACTGAAGAGGTAGACAATGCGGTTGCTTTTTTCTGTGTCTGTATTAGCAATATTGTCGGGACTCTGCCCCTCAACCAAGCTATTTTAAGATTCTTACTATCAATATCAATTTCCTAATATGTGGTATTATGCAGTGTTTTCTTGGTGGATTACAGAAAATACAATTCACAGAAGCGCCGATATTCAGTTAAGTGTCACTGGTAACATGACAACTTTCAACACAAACTACAAAGTGGGTTCTTCCGTAATACAACAAAGACAACCTGCCCGATCGAAGATACATGCAGTAACAGCAGGTCATTAACATCCACTACTGAGGATAAATTAACTCAATTACAGCGTCTGGTTGATCTGCTACAATCCTGACCCAATTAACAGCCTCTTATTGACAGTCGATAATCTTGGATGGTGGCCTGACATCCCTCAAGTCCCCTCAGCTTCCTCCTGCTTCTCTCGTATCAATCAATAATTTTTTGCTTCCAACGATTTCCTTACATGCACTGCCTGATTTATTTGTACATATTCACACCGCTGTATGTATACAATCAACGTGATGGTGTTGTCACTATGACTACTACTGTTTCAACGTGTCCATATAAGCTACAGAGGCGTCTCAATAATGTTAAAATTTTAACTATCTGCAGGTAATATAATAAACTCTATAATAGGCAAGTAATACAACAAAATGCTTCATGTGAGGACATTTTTAGCTGTGAAAAATACAACTCATTATAAACTAAGGGAACAAGTCAGTTCGAGATCATGTAAAATATGTTACCGTTTGTCTATGAGATGAAATTTGACATTAACCTGCAAGGGTTGCTGAAGCAAGTTAGCCCAAGTCGCTCGCTTCAGCGTGCGTGCGTGCGTGCGCGGCGTGTGTGTGTGACCCAACAATTAATATTTGCACCAAGAACTCATTACAGTTGTGACCGGGTGTGGACTAGTGAATTGCTCATTACTTTATAATTTGTTCATGATTGTAACCATATATGAACGTAAGTAAGTAAATTTACTTACTTACATGATTCATTACCTTTGTAACTTGCTCAGCTATCAAAACTTTGGGGCCCAGTCCCTGGACCCATTATGTACCTGTGTAATCTTTTGACTACCGCCCACAGGATGGGTATGGGGTGCATAATAAAGATATTTAACTAACTCTGATGCAGTGTTAGACAAAACTGTAAATCTGGCGTCTGGTGCAGTAACCGCCCTTCATACGCGTTTGTTTACAATTCTCAGCATGAATTATTCATTACTTCTCCCTTTGTTTATGATGGCATCTAAAGGTAGTTGTTAGAAACAATTAAACTCAGTGAACATGGTAATAATATGGCTGTGTAGTGAAGCCCCAGGTGGGGGGCTACATACATGTACCTACGTCTACAGGCTACCTACACTGAATTCCTACAAATAAATACTACACACCTCTAACCCTACATTAAGACTTTAAATATTTTAAAGTAAGTAATGAATGTACTGTGGCAGTAAAAGACAAAAAAGGGAAGTAACCCCGGAAAAGGACTTGGTACCTGAAGTCTATGGAAGGGAATTCCCCTTTCAAACAATAGTAACTCTTCCATCCTTTACCCTCCTCCTGTCTTCCACACATCAACAACTCTTCAATAAAGATAAGTGTCATGTTATTATTGTTTTATTCTTCATGTCTCATTGTTTTCTGTGTAGATAAATGTACATTTCATGTAAAAAAAAAAATTTTTTTAATAATTTTGGGTGCCTGAAACGGATTAATTTGATTTACATTATTTCTTATGGGGAAAATGATTTTGAAAATCGTCCATTTTGAATTTTGGCAGACTCTCTCTAACGGATTAAGGACGATTTTCAAGGGTCCACTGTATATGTATCAGTGTTTATACTGTGTCGGGTTTATATCTCAGAGTATATATATAATGACAGGGATGTTTCTTGCAGATGTAATACACTGACTTGTGTATATCTGTGTTTAAATACATTCAAATTTTACGTTTTAGTTTGTATATACATTGAAATTCTCTCTCTCACTCACACTGAAGTATCTCTCTCTCACACACACTCACACTTGCACTCTACACACTATACATCTTTCACTATCACTATTCACCACATATATCACCATCACTATACATCTTTCACTATCACTATTCATCACATATATCACCATCACTATACATCTTTCACTATCACTATTCATCACATATATCACCATCACTATAAATCTTTCACTATCACTATTCATCACATATATAACCATCACTATACATCTTTCACTATCACTATTCATCACATATATCACCATCACTATACAGTGGTGAGTGGTGATCTAGTACCTGCCACCACTGATGATGCTGGTGTTTCACAGCCCCTCCCCAACCCCATTACCCTCCCCAACCCCGTTACCCTCCCCATCATCGTCCCCAACCCCATCACTGTCCCCAAACCTACAGGGTATGGGGTATTTATAGCCAACGTCCCATCGTTGTGCAGGTACAGAACTGTAAAACAGCTTCTGCAAAAATCCGGCGGTTTAATAAACCTGACGGTGCCACGGAGAGTCAGGGGACACCGTGGGTACGGGTTTGCCACATATAAAAATAAGGATAACGAAAAACAAGCGCTCATGCTTAACGGTCATGTGTTGACTGGTCCAAAAGGCGAGATACCACAGCAAATAGAAGTGAAACCCGCGTATAAGCAACTATTCCATAATGATGCAAAACCCAAAGTAAAACCACAAGCTCATGGTGTTGCACAAGACCATGGTAAACCACAAGCTCATGGTGTTGCACAACACTATGGTAAACCACAAGCTCATTGTGTTGTACAACACCATGGTAAACCACAAGCTCATGGTGTTGCACAACACCATGGTAAACCACAAGCTCATGGTGTTGCAAAATGTATTTTAAAACATTACAATAGTAAAGGTTTTTGGGTAGTGTGAGTTTCAAACGATCCTCGATGCTCCTTCCAAGACCAGGCCTCCCAGCTACCAAGTTTATGCTCCCTCCAAGACCAGGCCTCCCAGCTACCAAGTTTATGCTCCCTCCAAGACCAGGCCTCCCAGCTACCAAGTTTATGCTCCCTCCAAGACCAGGCCTCCCAGCTACCAAGTTTATGCTCCCTCCAAGACCAGGCCTCCCAGCTACCAAGTTTATGCTCCTCCAAGACCAGGCCTCCCAGCTACCAAGTTTATGCTCCCTCCAAGACCAGGCCTCCCAGCTACCATAGTTTATGCTCCCTCCAAGACCAGGCCTCCCAGCTACCAGTTTATGCTCCCTCCAAGACCAGGCCTCCCAGCTACCAAGTTTATGCTCCTCCAAGACCAGGCCTCCCAGCTACCAAGTTTATGCCCTCCAAGACCAGGCCTCCCAGCTACCTTGTTTATGCTCCCTCCAAGACCAGGCCTCCCAGCTACCAAGTTTATGCTCCCTCCAAGACCAGGCCTCCCAGCTACCAAGTTTATGCTCCCTCCAAGACCAGGCCTCCCAGCTACCATGTTTATGCTCCCTCCAAGACCAGGCCTCCCAGCTACCAAGTTTATGCTCCCTCCAAGACCAGGCCTCCCAGCTACCAAGTTTATGCTCCCTCCAAGACCAGGCCTCCCAGCTACCATGTTTATGCTCCCTCCAAGACCAGGCCTCCCAGCTACCAAGTTTATGCTCCCTCCAAGACCAGGCCTCCCAGCTACCTTGTTTATGCTCCCTCCAAGACCAGGCTTCCCAGCTACCAAGTTTATGCTCCCTCCAAGACCAGGCTTCCCAGCTACCAAGTTTATGCTCCTTCCAAGACCATGCCTCCCAGCTACCAAGTTTATGCTCCCTCCAAGACCAGGCCTCCCAGCTACCATGTTTATGCTCCCTCCAAGACCAGGCCTCCCAGCTACCAAGTTTATGCCCTCCAAGACCAGGCCTCCCAGCTACCAAGTTTATGCTCCCTCCAAGACCAGGCCTCCCAGCTACCAAGTTTATGCTCCCTCCAAGACCAGGCCTCCCAGCTACCAAGTTTATGCTCCCTCCAAGACCAGGCCTCCCAGCTACCAAGTTTATGCTCCCTCCAAGACCAGGCCTCCCAGCTACCAAGTTTATGCTCCCTCCAAGACCAGGCCTCCCAGCTACCAAGTTTATGCTCCCTCCAAGACCAGGCCTCCCAGCTACCAAGTTTATGCTCCCTCCAAGACCAGGCCTCCCAGCTACCAAGTTTATGCTCCCTCCAAGACCAGGCCTCCCAGCTACCAAGTTTATGCTCCCTCCAAGACCAGGCCTCAAGTCCCGTAGAACTTTGGTTGATTGCTAAGACTTTATGCCAGTTATGTCTAGTGTTTTGTTGTTCAAGGAGTCCCATTCTTCGACTAGCAGCATTAAACTTGTACGAGTTATAGAACACAACGTGTGATTAAGTTATTTTCTATTATTATTATTATTATTATTATTATGCTGTTATGTCTGTATGTCTAAGTATATATAAACACTTGTTTAAGAAGTGTGTATATGTATCAGTGTTTATACTGTGTCGGGTTTATATCTCAGAGATTATATATAATAAAAGGGATATTTCTTGCAGATGTAATACACTGACTTGTGTATATCTGTGTTTAAATACATTCAAATTTTACGTTTTAGTTTGCACAGTGGACCACCAGTGTTCGTAGTCATCGGAGTTAGTAAAATTCGGAGTTAGTAACATTTTTTCGTTCGGTGATCGTAGATCCGCTCGGAGATCGTAATTCGTCCCGGACGCGTGTGTATGTGTCTGTGTGTTGCAAACCAATTAGCAGTTCTGCAACTAAGCACAGTAATACTCTCGTGGGTAATTACAGCATAAAAATATAAAAAACTAACTTCACTGATGCAAGTCTGAATTTCAACGGGCATTTGTGAAAGGAAAGAGAAATATACGTGGCCAAAAGTAACAACATGAACTAGGATAAACATTTATAAAAGAGCTGAAGGAAACAAGATCATCTTACTGAGTGATGAATCAATGGCTGAGGGTACATACCATACTTTTTTATTTTAAAATGATAATTTTAGGATCTGATATGATGTGTTTGTGAGTGTGTGTGTGAGTGTGTGTGTGTGTGTGTGTGTGTGTGAGTGTGTGAGAGAGAGAGAGAGAGAGAGAGAGAGAGAGAGAGAGAGAGAGAGAGAGAGAGAGAGAGAGAGAGAGATTAAGTGTTAGTGATCGAGTGTGAGAGTTTGAGTGTGTGTTAAGTTAATGAACGAGTGTAAACAAATAAGTATGTAAGGAGAGTCCACAACACTTCCAGTCGTCTTGTTATAACACACTGTTGGTCTGCTCTTGATCCACCTTTCCACCTCTGGTTGCTATCAGTGTGTGTGTGTGTGTGTGTGTGTGTGTTGTGCATTAATACGCCGAATCGTCCAGTTTGGCCTATTTGACAAATGTGCATTTTGCCGAATAAGCCGAAGGAAAATTAGTTTTTGTCATTTTTCATTTATGTTAATGTAAAAATAAATAATTTTGTACCAAAAGAACCTAAAAAACTTACCTAACCTTACTGTAACAAGCGCAATTTAATTTAGTGTAATCCAACTAAATATATTTTAGATAAGTCTACAATAATTTAATAAACAAACACAATGAAATATACTGTTTCGTTAGGTTCAGAATATTTTTTGCGAAATTATTGCATACACAAACTTTAGCTTGCCTTATTCGGCAAGAAGAGCGTTGCTATTTAAGCCAAAATCGCAAATTCCAAGCGTTTTCGTGACTTCTCACATTATCAAGGAACTATAAAAATAAATGGTTAACAGAAAGGTATATAAGAACGAGACTACACCTCACTGCCACTCCGCAACAACACCTGACTTTTCATGATGATGTAGGTGGGTAGTCAGTGATCCGTGAAACACAGCTTATATTCTACCCAAAAATTTGTCTAATGTACCTTAAATTCTTCCCAAATATTATTAATTATAAATTAATCCAATCTATATAAACCAAAAGAAATATTTATATTATTTTCAAAACTACTTTTTATGAAACATAATTCTATTATATTTCTGTCAACCATGGACTTTCTTGATACAACTTTCTCAGCCTTTATAAAATCAATTGGATGGTTAAAATCTCACATGAGAAATTTAAAAAAAAGGCTGAGAAAGTTATGAAGCAAGTCCATGGTCGACAGGAATATAATAAAATCATGTTTCATATTCCCTCTGTAAGGCCCTTAAAGATTGCCTTACAGAGGGAATATTGATGGTTAACTTCTGGAGAACAAGCTTAATAGAGAATATTAAAGGTAGATTACTCTATCTTAAACTTTAAAGTTACAGGTTGCTTTGTCTGTCTCTGTCTCTCTCCCTCACAATTGCTCCTTCATACTTTCTGACACCGAGGTCTTATATATTATGCTTCAGTTTCGCCTTTCATCAGGTTTCACGTCTTCCAGAAGCGGATCTTTAACAAAGCTAAACACCTTTAAGCCTCAGTATTACTTTCTGGACTTATTGTATTTTCCTTCTAAGCTAACAGGCTTTTTAAGATTAAAAGAAACTTTGCGGAAAGTTTATAAAAGTTGTCTAAAATTTTGTTAGCCACTTAATAACTAAAACAACTTTCTTGTTATATGTTGCTCTGAAACAGTTACTAATTCACATTAAGGTTTAAGATATACGAATCAAGGCTCAGCGTTTCATACACTTTATTTTAGGTATCAACTGTCTTAATATATCTGGAATCCAAACTTGATCAAGTATGTAAAGAAACTAGATGACCGTAGCCCACACTAGAACAATTATGTAAAGAAACTAGATGCCTGGAGCCCACACTAGAACAAGTATGTAAAGAAACTAGATGACCGTAGCCCACACTAGAACAATTATGTAAAGAAACTGGATGACCGTTGCCCACACTAGAACAAGTATGTAAAGAAACTAGATGCCTGGAGCCCACACTAGAACAATTATGTAAAGAAACTAGATGACCGTAGACAACACTAGAACAATTATGTAAAGAAACTAGATGCCTGGAGCCAACACTAGAACAAGTACTTGTGCCAGAGCTATGATGACAGACCTACATGGAGAGGCTAAATAAAATGAACCTCGTAAACTAAGAGAAAATAAAAACAAGGAGAGACATGATGATAATATACAAGATATTTAAAGTGTTTGACAAGACACAATTCTGGAAAGACTTGGATCGAGGAGGAGGAGGAGGCACAACGTGAATTTAAAGACACAAATGAGTTACATGAAGTTTAGGTGTGCCAAGATCTACCTCCCATGCAACCAACTACAAGATGTACACTTATGTAAGTACGTACACACACACAGTCCCCTCCTCTCATACACTTGAGTCACTGGTGGCACTTTAACTATGTTGACATCGAAGTCATAGCTGTGGAGAGTGGTTTGTTCTGGTGCACAGGTCCACACAACCCTTGCTCTTACCTTCACAGATTTCCTATAACTTCAGCTGCAAACTGTTCTCTCGGGACATGCACCTTAGCCTCATGTCATCATACATGTTTCACGTGTCCACGAAACTTTAATTTTGTCTGACAAAAGGGTAATCAATAAATTAAGGATAAAGGACTTATATTCTTCAACTATATACAGCAAGGGAGGATACATAAGATTTAATATTTTTCAGTTACGTCTAAGAATTATACATTTATTTCTAAATTTAATAATATTCATACTAGACACTTAAAACTTTCATTTTTAATATGAATGTGAATTCACAGCCGAGTTGGAAAACGTTGTAATTTTTCCAGACTATTTTACAAAATTCGACTTGAAATTAAGGATATAAAATTCGGTAAGTTGGCACTGAGAACGTGGCACTGAGAACGTGAACGCCTCGCGGGAGACAAGTCGGAGGTGTGTGAACATATTTAACTTCAAACACACACTTTCCTAGGTGTCACGCCTTACATGGAGTGTTGCCTCGATACTCGAGTGCTCTTGTTTCTGAGAGTTTCCTCTATCATCTCCTTTATCATATTATAAATGGTATGCAACACTATCACGGTGATGAATAAGACATGTGCAACACTCGTCTATTTTTTACTGACTAAACGATCTCCTGCGAAACTGGCTTCTTCACTCGAATACAGACGAATATAACACTGGGGACAGAAGTGAAGTACTTTTGAGGTGATAAATCAAAGAGCTTTGTCAGAAGACGATGAGTCCCTTAGCCTGCTAAATGCTATACATTATGACATGGTCTTGGATGCAGTGAAAGATAAACTACTTGTAAACGTAGGTAGCATACGCATACTTTGTCAAAGTGAACATGGTGTAATAGCGCACAAAATGAGTACGAAAATAATAACAAATAGTGGGAAGATGGATATTTAATTTTTTAATGAAAAGACTGAAAACAAAGTGAAATCAGAGGATGCCATAGAGAAAAACCATGTTACCTATGGCACCGTACTTGCTACCGTTCTCTTTCTCATTCTTATATCCAACATAGATCGAGGCATAAACCACAAAATCGTATTATTCTTTGCAGACGATGCTGGAATCTGCATGATACTGACATCTATTGGGAACGCAAACCTTCAAGCTGACATAAACAAAGTCTTCCAGCGGGCTACTGACAACCTGATGTTCAAGTTTCAGTTTCTCCAATAAGGAAAGATTGAGGAAATAAAGGCTAGAACCAAGTATAACACAAACTCGAATCACTTACTAGAGTGTATGACTAATTTGAGAGACGCTGGAGTGATTATGTCAAAGAATCTCAACAGTGTCACTATCACGAATGCATGTAAAATGATAGGCTGGATAACTAGAGCCTTCCAAGCAAGGGATGTCAAGCCAATGTTGATACTTTAAGTCGCTTCTCTCTAGGCTGAAGTACTGCTGTACTCTAAGAGTAGAGAGCCTTCACTGCCCACTCGCTTCTCTCTAGGCTGGAGTACTGCTGTACTCTAAGAGTAGAGAGCCTTCACTGCCCGCATAGATTAAGTCAAGAACCTAAATTACTGCGAACGTTTGAAGTACTTCGATCTGTACTCCATGGAACGTAGGTGAGAAATATACATTATAATATACATTTGAAAAATTCTATGACTGTTCCTAAATCTGCTCACACAAATCGTTCCGCATGAAAGTAAGAGGCTTGACAGACCGTGCAAAATACCCACAATGAAAAGCAGACTAGGCCACGGGGCACCGTGGCCTGGTGGCTAAAGCTCTCTCGCTTCACACGGAGAGGGTCCGGGTTCGATTCCCGAAACATTGGGCATGTTTCTTTACACCGGTAAAGAAACATGGTGTGGGTCGCATCCTGGGACAAAACTGACCTAATTTGCACGAAATGTTCTGCATAACAAGCGGCTTTCTATATAGTAGTATGTCATTGATGTCAGCTAGGCCTGTATTCCTTACATGTACTTGTAGAAATAAAGATATTACTATTATGAGTACACTAAGGGGAAAATTCAGTAAGTGTGAAGGGACTAAAAATTTTCAGCGTCATACTTTCATATAAGGAGGATTACCAACAGGCCCATGGCTGTCTTCAAAAAATATCTGGACAAGTTTTTCAAGTAAGTGTCTATCTGTAGGGCTGTGTTGCTTTTGTTAGATTTCGTTGATGGGACCATCCACTGAGATTCCTGGTCTGGGACCGCCCCCAGGGTGCTGTATGATCCTTACAAGTCCGGCACTTTCCCATTACTAATAATATTAATATGTGTATGTAAGTAAGACACAATGGGGGTTACGGCATTTTACTGTGAAGACGCTTCCTCCATCAGGAACTTTTTCAATTCAGACAGAGAACAAAACGTGGGTATTTATAAAGGTTGGTGAGAGCTCCTCAGGTGAGAGAATGACGTCATGAAATATGTCTGCGTGCGTGCGCGTGTGTGCCTGTACTCACCTAACTGTACTCACCTAATTGTGGTTGCAGGGGTCGAGACTTAGCTCCTGGCCCCACCTCTTCACTGACCGCTACTAAGTCCTCTCTCTCCCTGCTCCATGAGGTTTATCATACCTCGTCTTAAAGCTATGTATGGTTCTTGCCTCCACTACATCACTTTCTAGACTATTCCACTTCCTGACAACTCTATGACTGAAGAAATACTTCCTAACATCCCTTTGACTCGTCTGAGTCTTCAACTTCCAATTGTGACCCCTTGTTGCTGTGTCCCATCTCTGGAACATCTCTGTCTTTCTCAACCTTGTCAATTCCTCGCAGTATTTTATATGTCGTTATCATGTCTGCCCTAACCTTCTTGTCCTCCAGTGTCATCAGGCCGATTTTCCTTAACCTCTCCTCGTAGGACATCATCAGGCCGATTTTCCTTAACCTCTCCTCGTAGGACATACCCCTTAGCTCCGGGACTAGTCTTGTTACAAACCTTTGCACTTTGTCTAATTTCTTGAGGTGCTTGACCAGGAGTGGGTTCCAAACTGATGCTGCATACTCCAATATGGGCCTGACATACACGATGTACAAAGTCTTGAACGATTCCTTACTGAGGTGTCGGAACGCTATTCTTAGGTTTGCCAAGAACCCATATGCTGCAGCAGTTATCTGGTTGATGTGCGCCTCAGGAGATGTGTTCGGTATTATACTCACCCCAAGATCCTTTTCCTAGAGTGAGGTTTGTAGTTTTTGGGCACCTAGCCTATACTCTGTCTGCGGTCTTATTTGCCCTTCCCCGATCTTCATGACTTTGCATTTGGTGGGGTTAAATTCCAGGAGCCAGTTGCTGGACCAATGTGTGTGTGTGTGTGTGTGTGTGTGTGTGTGTGTTGAAAAGATAGCTCCACTCTGAGAGTTGCTCGTGTGAACATATATACGGTTCATGCCTTTTTTTTTAAATTCGACAAAATCTTCAGCATCATTTTTCTACGTCAAAAACTTTAACCAAGAATTTCCCCAGAGAATTTTGATTGTAGTATCTATAAGATAAGTTGTGCAAAACATGATTTTTTTCTAGGATTGACTGGAAACTAGATTTAATTCTAAAACAGAAATGAATCCTTACATCTTGCCGTAATTAAAAATACTCGATTAATTCACGCAAAAGTTCGAATCAACCTATTGATTGGCTATAAAACAGAGAGTCACATTCAAACCAATAATTGAAGGAAAGATCAACTAAGATGCTTGGACTCTGAACCTAACTTCTGGACCTCATTAAGTAGACGGATTAGTTCGTTTCGTGCTAATGGTATAATTTCGGTAATCGTAAATCTTTACAAGTTACAAAAGAGAAGAGGCGACTGAATCACAATAAAGGATTTCGAAAAATAAACTATATCAACAATAGTTACTTAGCCAAAGATTTACCACTGTATTGGAAGAGAGCCGCGGGGGCGTTGACCCCCGAAACCCCCTCCAAGTATACTACAAATGTGTACTAACAGCTAATAAAATGCAATAACGATACACAAGATTTATTCTGTTACGACAATAATCTTGTGAAATACGAAACGCTTGTGATGTAAGGAGATCAGGAGAGGAAGAGGTGAAGACATAAGCATGCTGAGATAGACAGGGAATGAGGAATGCTGAGATAGACAGGGAATGAGGAATGCTGAGATAGACAGGGAATGAGGAATGCTGAGATAGACAGGGAATGAAGAATGCTGAGATAGACAGTGAATGAGGAATGCTGAGATAGACAGGTAATGAGGAATGCTGAGATAGACAGGGAATGAGGAATGCTGAGATAGACAGGTAATGAGGAATGCTGAGATAGACAGGGAATGAGGAATGCTGAGATAGACAGGGAATGAGGAATGCTGAGACAGACAGGGAATGAAGAATGATGAGATAGACAGGGAATGAGGAATGCTGAGATACAGGGAATGAGGAATGCTGAGATAGACAGGGAATGAGGAATGCTGAGATAGACAGGGAATGAAGAATGCTGAGATAGACAGGTAATGAGGAATGCTGAGATAGACAGGGAATGAAGAATGCTGAGATAGACAGGGAATGAGGAATGCTGAGATAGACAGGGAATGAGGAATGCTGAGATAGACAGTGAATGAGGAATGCTGAGATAGACAGGTAATGAGGAATGCTGAGATAGACAGGGAATGAGGAATGCTGAGATAGACAGGTAATGAGGAATGCTGAGATAGACAGGGAATGAGGAATGCTGAGATAGACAGGGAATGAGGAATGCTGAGACAGACAGGGAATGAAGAATGATGAGATAGACAGGGAATGAGGAATGCTGAGATACAGGGAATGAGGAATGCTGAGATAGACAGGGGATGAGGAATGCTGAGATACAGGGAATGAGGAATGCTGAGATAGACAGGGAATGAGGAATGCTGAGATAGACAGGGAATAAGGAATGCTGAGACAGACAGGGAATGAGGAATGCTGAGATAGACAGGGAATAAGGAATGCTGAGATCTGAGGAGGAAAAGACAATGACGATAAAACCTGAAATGAAAGTGAGGAAGACAGAGGGATGCAGAAAGGGAACTAGAAAATGATCATTAAAGTGGACTGCATGAGGTTATAAAATGCAAGAAAGATTAAGGATTAAATTCACAGAAAAGTTTCTAGAGAGAGAACTAGAGAGTAGGAAACACTCGCAATGTCTCACTATTTAACTGAACAAGACGCATCATTCCAATCAATACAAATAACTTCTTCCATATCCCCGGTTAGTCTCACACTCGATCCTGCTCCCTGGATCCTCTCTTACTTGATCTTGCTCCCTGGATCCTCTCTTACTTGATCTTGCTCCCTGGATCCTCTCTTACTTGATCTTGCTCCCTAGATCCTCTCTCATCTGATCTTGCTCCCTGGATCCTCTCTTACTTGATCTTGCTCCCTGGATCCTCTCTTACTTGATCTTGCTCCCTGGATCCTCTCTTACTTGATCTTGCTCCCTGGATCCTCTCTTACTTGATCTTGCTCCCTAGATCCTCTCTCATCTGATCTTGCTCCTTTGATCGTCTCTTACTTGCTCTTGCTCCCTGGATCGTCTCTTACTAGCTCTTGCTCCCTGGATCCTCTCTTACTTGATCTTGCTCCCTGGATCCTCTCTTATTTGCTCTTGCTCCTTTGATCGTCTCTTACTTGCTCTTGCTCCCTGGATCGTCTCTTACTAGCTCTTGCTCCCTGGATCGTCTCTTATTTGCTCTTGCTCCCTTGATCGTCTCTTACTTGCTCTTGCTCCCTGGATCGTCTCTTATTTGCTCTTGCTCCCTTGATCGTCTCTTACTTGCTCTTGCTCCCTGGATCGTCTCTTATTTGCTCTTGCTCCCTGGATCGTCTCTTATTTACTCTTGCTCCGCAAGACTTTCTGAGGACACTAAGATGGGATAGTTGTTTGTCCTGTAGCTTGTCAAGGCAGCAGCGACCATTGACTTACTGGTGAGCTTAAACATTAGATACAACACACTGTGGTTACACTAATACGACATATTGCAAGGTTACAGCAGGAACTAAGTATATTTACCTAACACCTAATCACACAGGATGGGTTTTGAAACTCAGGAACAATATTAGCATTCCTGAGATGGAAAAATTCAGAAGGACGATCAGGATATCGTCAAACATTGAGCTTAGAGCTGGCAGAGTCAACCCATCCTAGCATATTGTATATGTCAATCCATCCTTGCAAATTCTATGTGGATTTCTCACATATGGTTTAGAGTAAATTTCTCAATTTAAGTAATTTAGGTTAGTTTAGTTTTAGCTAGGTTAGAGTGTCGTCTATCAATAAAAATGACTCCATTATTATATACAACGCTGATAAATATATTATAAAGATGATAAAAATTTCTGATGGGCGTACACAGGAACCTGGAACCCACCAAGAACAGTAGAAAAGAGTTTAAGGCTTGTGAGGCAGTCATTTTTTTGACTATCTGAGAAATAACGAAATACAGATTGATATTATGAGAATGGACTGTCAGATTATCTTTGTTAGCGTACAGAATACCCTTCACTTCTCGTGTATATCACGTCAGGTGGGTCACCACAGTAACAGTATAAAAACACACGCAATATGATGCAGAGAAGCTGCTTATATTGCCTTAATACTGGTGTGCTTACTAACATAATGAAAATGTTCACAGATTCCTTGTATTAAAAAATTATATATATATGTATATATATATATATATATATATATATATATATATATATATATATATATATATATATATATATATATATATATATATATATATATATAAAATTAAATACAAAGTGGGAGTTGTCACAGTTGCTTTTTGCTGATGACACTGTGTTTTGGGAGATTCTGAAGAGAAGTTGCAGAGGTTGGTGGATGAATTTGGTAGGGTGTGTAAAGAAGAAAATTGAAAGTGAATATAGGAAAGAGTAAGGTGATGAGGATAACAAAAGATTAGGTGACGAAAGATTGGATATCAGATTGGAGGGAGAGAGTATGGAGGAGGTGAATGTATTCAGATATTTGGGAGTGGACATGTCAGCAGATGGGTCTATGAAGGATGAGGTGAATCATAGAATTGATGAGGGAAAAAGGGTGAGTGGAGCACTTCGGAGTCTGTGGAGACAAAGAACTTTGTCCATGGAAGTAAAGAAGGGAATGTATGAAGTATAGTTATACCAACACTCTTATATGGGTGTGAAGCATGGGTGATGAATGTTGCAACGAGGAGAAGGCTGGAGGCAGTGGAGATGTCATGTCTGAGGTCAATGTGTGGTGTGAATATAATGCAGAGAATTCGTCGTTTGGAAATTAGGAGGAGGTGCGGGATTACCAAAACTATTATCCAGAGAGCTGAGGAGGGGTTGTTGAGGTGGTTCGGACATGTAGAGAGAATGGAACGAGACAGAATAACTTCGAGAGTGTATAAATCTGTAGTGGAGGAAGGCGGGGTAGGGGTCGGCCTAGGAAAGGTTGGAGGGAGGGGTAAAGGAAGTTTTGTGTGCGAGGGCTTGGACTTCCAGCAAGCATGTGTGAGCGTATTTGATAGGAGTGAATGGAGACAAATGGTTTTTAATACTTGACGTGCTGTTGGAGTGTGAGCAAAGTAACATTTATGAAGGGATTCAGGGAAACCGGCAGGCCGGACTTGAGTCCTGGAGATGGGAAGTACAGTGTCTGCACTCTGAAGGAGGGGTGTTAATGTTGCAGTTGAATAACTGTAGTGTAAAGCACCCCTCTGGCAAGACAGTGATGGAGTGAATGATGATGAAAGTTTTTCTTTTTCGGGCCACCCTGCCTTGGTGGGAATCGGCCGATGTGTTAATAAAATAAATATATATATATTATTGTAACCACGAACGAGTGATATTTAATCAATAACAACACTGCGACTAGACGAGGACTCGAACCCATGTCATTTTGGCCCGCCTCATGGTGAGCGAAAATCACATGACTCTCTAACCCACAGAACTACCAAATCCTACAATCCTGGTTACAATAATATATATAGTGCTTGTGGAGGCTAGTACACCAAACAGGGAGTAGAATATAATTAGCTCTGAGAGCCAAAAAGACATGGGCTCGAGTCCTCGGCTAGTCGCAGTGTTGTTATTGAATATATATATATATATATATATATATATATATATATATATATATATATATATAACAAACATTATCTCTCGGTCCACAGTAGGATTCGAACTTGCAAAATCGGCATCAGGGTACACAGTACTTTATCTACACAACCAGATTCCAGGTTCGTTTCGTAAAATATTGTATACTCAAATGCCGAGTTTGCAGGTTCGAATCCTGCTGTGGACTGAGAGATAATGTTTAAATAATCTCGCCTGTCTGAGAATTGTTAAGTGTATATATAATATATACGTCGTGCCGAATAGATAAAACTTGCGATTTTGGCTTAAATGGCAAGCTCTTCTTGCTGAATAAGGCAAGTAAAAATTTGTGTATGCTATAATTTCGCAAAAATCATTCTGAACCTAACGAAAAAAATATATTTAATTGTGTTTGTTTATTATTAAATTATTGTAAACTTATCTAAAATATATTTAGCTGGATTAGGCTAAATTACATTGCACTTTTTATAATAAGGTTAGGTAAGTTTTCTAAAAAAAAATTGTTGCAAAATTATTAATTTTTACATTAACGTAAATGAAAAAATATATCTTTAAATGTATAAGAGAAAATTTTAGAAAGGACTTAATTTTAAATGCATGCATGTACAAGCATATAGTATATACACACCCATCTGGGTTTTCTTCTATTTTCTTACTAGTTCTTGTTCTTGTTTATTTCCTTTTATCTCCATGGGGAAGTGGAACAGAATTCTTCCTCCGTAAGCCATACGTGTCGTAAGAGGCGACTAACATGCCGGGAGCAAGGGGCTAGTAACCCCTTCTCCCGTATACATTACTAAAGTTAAAAAAAAAGAAACTTTCGTTTTTCTTTTTAGGTCACCCTGTCTCGGTGGGATATGGCCGGTTTGTTGGAAAAAAAAAAAAGTTTACCTGGAACATTACACTGCATTGCAATTTTTCTATGAAGAAATGAAGCTAAAGGTAATAAGTATACGCGCGTACGTTTTTATAGTTATTCTAGCACAGTGAATAATTCATCGCCGCTGGGTCGGTCATTACCCTGCAGCAGCTGGTGGTAATGTAACCTCCTCTCGCTCTGCCACTTTATGAAATTTGCTGCTCATTTCTTTCCTTCGCCATACTTTGTCTCTAAGTCGCTGCGCCCGGTCTTAAACCTCATGTGCACGAGTCTGCATTAATACGGCAGAAGAGCGAACACTCAAGTCTAAACACGTGTAATATATAAGCATGACAACAGTTGGGTATCTTTACTGTCAAAACGTTTCACCTATTACAAGCTACGCATGATAAATCTATAACGACAAGCAAGTTGCCACATAAAAATATTGTGTTGAAGGTCACATGAATCAGGTCCCAGGTAAAGAGACGATGAAATATCTACAATGTGTAATTCTGAGAGGGATTTGCATTACCTACATTGGTTTATTTCGCTAGCTTATACTGCTGATAGAAAATACTTTAAACAAGATCAAAATATCATATCTTAAATACTTAAATACTTAGTGCTGCCTCATGATGAGTAGCTGAAAGAATTCAAGGATGTGTGTCATGAAGAGAGCAAGATTGTTGTTTATACACTCAGTGGCCACTTCATTAGGTACACCTCCTCGTTAATGCAAATTTCTTATCAGCCAATCACGTGGCAGCACCTCAATGTCTAAAATCATGCAGACATGGTCAAGAGATTCAGCTGTTGTTCAGACCAAATATCAAAATGGGGAAGAATGTTATCTAAATGACTTCGGCCGTAGAATGATTGTTGGTGCCAGGCTGGGTGGTTAGAGTATCTCAACTGCTGATCTCCAGAGATTTTCACGCACAACAGTTTCTAGAGTTTATAAAGAACGGTGATAAACCCCCAAAACATCCAGTGAGTGGCAGTTTTGTGGGCGAAAATGCCTTTTTGGTGAGAGTGGTCAGAAGAGAATGGCCAGAGTGGTTCAAGGTGACAGAAGGCGACAATAACTCCCCGAGTCACAACAGTGGTATGCAGAAGAGAATCTCTGAACCTACCTTGAAGTGGTTGGGTTACAGCAGCATGCCCAATGTTGCCACCCGTCGTTTGATCCCCGGCATGGGTACAAACATTGGGCATGTTTCCTTACACCTGCTGCCCGTGTTCACCTAGCAGTAAGTAGGTACCTGGGTGTTAGGAGAGTGTAGTGGGCACCATTCCCGGGGTGGTAGTATACCTTAGAGAGAGCTGGGCTTTAAAATGAGCTGAGTTAGGACAACAGCTCTTAGCCTGTAAAATTGATTTTTGTAAAAAAACTCTTATTGTGAGCAAAATTTGCTGATGAAGACTCAGCCATTCTCACACTGGCTATCCTTCTACTCTCCCTTACCACTCATTATTCCTGTATGTACAAACAACTCACATGCAAATGTTTCCTCCTTTAGCACCTTATGTCTTATTCCAACAATCATTCCTATTCCTACCCCCACCAACCCTCGTTTAACTACAGACTTCTGCTGCGTATCTAGTACTGCATTTTCATATCTATCCCAAACTTCTTCGACCTCATTACGTATACTCTCTCTAGTCCACCTTTCTTTTAACAGTTGCTTACATCTTCCCCAGTTTCCTCTATTTCCTTCAAGTTCATTTCTCTCTTACCTACTGCGTCAGTAGGTAAGAGAGAAATGTATGCCATCTACCCTTCACTTTAACTGTAGCTAACATTAAATAATAGAGGTATCTGTAACCTCTCTAAAACATGTATTCCTGATTTACCTGCGACTTCTTTCCAGACTCTTCATACTCTCGCAGCCCCGTCTTTGGCCAGGCTTTTAGGTCGACTGCCTGGTCAACCAGGCTGTTGCTGTTGGGGGCCTGCTGTCCCACGTATCCATCACAGTCTGGCTCGTCTACCCGCCAATCTTTTATGTATTTAAAGACACATATCAGGAGAAACTGCCTTGTTTCCTGACAGTCAAAACAACACCAACGAGATGAAAGTCTGAGCACATCGGAAAGATAATGAGACAACTCAAGGGTCGAACTGTTGAACATTTAGGCAAATTATTTAGCAGTGGTTGTGATAACTTCAGAGCACTTTGATCGTATAGGTCATTCAATAAAAACAAGATTAAAATTAACTATTAAAGAAAAGCAACAAAGAAAATCGCTTGGAAAAGGTAAATTGTTAGTGAAACCATCGTTCTCAACCATCAGAGAGCAGTGAACACGTGTCAGGCTCTTCAACCTCTAACACAGGCGTTCCCAACCTTTTCTATGCCTCGCACCCCTAGGAAATATTTGATTAACGTTGCATCCCTACAAGAGTAATATCATATTTACATAAAAAAAACAAATAAAAATTGAGCAATTAGAAAACTTTTTGGTAAAATAAACGGAATTGTGCTTTTCATTAGGACTCTCTGTCGCACCCCCTGAAATGCCATCTCGCACTGCCTGGGGGTGCGTGGACCCCCGGTGGGGAACCCCAGAAAGGACTTAATTTTAAACGAATTCTTGCTAACTGACCAGTTTTACCTATTCGGCACGACAATATATATATATATATATATATATATATATATATATATATATATATATATGTCGTGCCGATTAGGTAAAACTTCGATTTTAAGCTTAAATAGCAACGCTCACCTTGCCATATAAGACAAGTGAAAATTTGTGTATGCAATAATTTCCAAAATCATTCTAAACATAACGAAAAAATATATTTCATTGTGTTTGTTTATTATTAAATTAATGTTAACGTATCTAAAATATATTTAGCTGGGTTAGGCTAAATTAAATTGCGCTTGTTGTAATAAGGTTAGGTAGGTTTTCAAAGTTTCTCTTGGTACAAAATTATAAATTCTTACATTAACATAAATGAAAAAAATATATCTTTAAACGTATAAGAGAAAATTTTAGAAAGGACTTAATTTTAGATGAGTTCTTGCTAATTGACCAGTTTTACCTAATCGGCACGACATATATATATATATACGTATATATATATTTGTCGAATAGATAAAACTGGTCAATTTAAGAACTCATTTAAAATTAAGTCCTTTCTAAAATTTTCTCTTATAAGTTTAAAGAAATATATATTTTTTTTCATTTATATTAATGTAAAAATTAATAACTTTGTACCAAAAGAATCTTAGAAAACTTACCTAACCTTATTATAACAAGCGCAATTTAATTTAGCCTAATCCAACTAAATTTATTTTAGATACGTTCACAATAATTTAATAATAAACAAACACAATCAAATATATTTTTTTTCCGTTAGGTTCAGAATGATTTTTGCGAAATTATTGCATACACAAATTTTAGCAAGAAGAGCGTTGCTATTTAAGCCGAAAACCAAACCCCCGATATTTTAGCACGTCTCCCGGGAACCCCCCCCCCCCCCCCCGCTCAGAAAAATTCCGAGACGTCTTAGTTTCACTTGGCCATCAATACTTCAAACATCAGGTCGCCAGTTCCACTGGACATGTCACCCTTGATACCAGCACATACCTGGCCATGGAAGATACAGGACTAATTCATTTTCGTCCCGTATGGAAAACCAGTCTTCACCAGCAGTACTTGCATCAGTCCTTAGGACCGTTAATTAAATCTTACAGCTTGCATGACCCACCATGTAGCTTTGCATGACCCACCCAGTAGCTTTGCATGACCCACCCTGTACAGGGGTGCCCCTGGTGTCCTGGTTTCAGCAGTTTTCCTGAATTAATTCATGAATTTCCTTGTTAGTCTCCGTCTGCGTCAATGTATTCTAATTGTCTTAAGTTTTTTCAGTGTGTGCTCGCTAAATATTTCCTCTAATTACTGCCGAGGTGTTTAACTTAATGTGATCATTAATGTGCTCATTGCCTCCGTGTTCTCCCCTGTTTCACAGCCTCCGTGTTCTCCCTTGTTTCACAGCTTCCGTGTTCTCCTTGTTGCACAGCCTGTGTGTTCTCCCTGGTTCCACATCCTCCGTGTTCTCCCTAGTTCCAAATCCTTTGTGTTCTTCTTGATTCCAAAGCCACTATGTTCTCAATTGTTTCACAGCCTCCATGTTCTCCCTTATTTTAATGACTCCGTGTTCTCCCTTTTTCACAGCCTCCGTGTTCTCCTTGGTTCCACAGCCTCCGTGTTTTCTCTCGTTTCACAGCCTCCGTGTTCTCCCTTGTTTTACTGCCTCCCTTGTTTCAAATATAGGAAAGGAAGAGAAATATATAGCAGGAAAACATGAAACAGAAAACAAGAGAATGGAAACAAGAGAATGCTGATCACCTGGCAGAAAACGGGAAGGAGTCAAACTCAGTAACTGGAGGCAGGCAGGAGATCTGCAAATATTATGCAGAAGGGATGTGCCTGTATGGGAGAGCATGCTGGAATAAACACAATAGAAAATATGCGAACATGTTGAGAAAAGGAATGTGTCGCTCTGACAAAGAAAGCAGGTACTTCCATCTAGTGATGTGCAAGGCTTCAACACAGTTCAGAGAATGTTATGACCTCAGCTGTCTGGACAGCTCTGTAGCGTCCAAAGCGCTATAGAAATGAAAAAGGAACAGCAGTCATTTTTAGACATAAAGAAAAACGATCGGAACAAAGAAAGATGCAAAACGGGGAAATACTCCAGATGAAACAGAGGGGCACAACAGTGAGACATACCAAGCCAGGCATTCACCCATCATGGTCAAATATACGAGTCATATGCACAATCAATACTGGAGAAACCAGGGGTATGTAAACAAAGGGCCGTACCAGGTTGTACATCACCAGTGGTACCTACTTAACACACAGCAAATGAAAACATCCCAAATGGTAAATCCTGCTTCCTCTTTGGAAACATTCAGGGTCTGAAATCAAATTAAAAACAACAAAATTAGTTATATTAGTAGACTTCTCTCAGAAGCGAATGTCACGTTTAGAACAAGACTACGGTGCTCTTTAACCCCAAGGCTGGGGGACTCATTACCTAATATTTTGTGCATAGTTCTACATTCTTTACATTATGCCCTTCTATTGTATTGATAAAGCCGCTGGAGGGCGAAACGTCGACAAATAACGATACCCAGATGTTGACCATGTATCTAATTCTTTATTTTGTCGGTATTATATATCATTCATGTACCTAAGTTATTATTGCCGACGGACGTCTGCATGAATTAAATTAAGACTTTCAGAACAATATTAGTTGGATGTTCTGAAGATGCATCTGCGGATAATTATTGTTTATACTGTATTCATTCGTATATTTTTAATTTCCTCTGGCAGGTTTTTTATGCCAGGTGGATAATAGATATAATCAATTTAAATTTCTTGTTTCATAGTTCCCTGACCATTTTTGATCATGTTTCTCTACTCCAACACCGTAAAGAACAAAAAGGCGCAGTACTGTGACTTTAACAATACACAAATAACTCGCACGTTTGAGTAAGAAGCTAATGACATTTCGGTCCGACTGGAACCATTTAAAAATGTCACTTGTAAATGGTCCAAGTCGGACAGAAACGTCGCCATAACCTTCTTTCGCCTATGTGCGGGTTATTTGTGTATTCTCTCACCGTCTCCTCCTCCTCCTCTATCCTTACCTTCTGTGTCAATATTTTGTCTTCCTTGTAGAACTCGTCACAATCTTGTAGTGGCAACTTGGCTTCAAGAAACTGTTATCCTGGTGAAGTTGTCCCACAGTTCGATGAAATATAAATATTTATTATTTTTATATAAAGGTTATAGTACCTCATTCCAGGGATTTGTTGAGAGTGTAGAAGTCTAAAACATATCTAAGTAATTATCCTTGGATAGTTTTATAGTAAGATTATTTCTGTTGTCTCTTAATAAAGCCCACTGGGTGGGCGAAACGTTGTCAATATAGGATCACATTATATTGCTTGTGTTTATTTTTCCATTGTGTCGGTATTTTATACCATTAATTTCCAAAACATTCATATTGACTTGGGTCATATAAATCGTGTCCCAAGACGCGTTATTTATTTCATAAATTTTATTATTCATATATTCTCAATATATATTCTTCTCTCGCTTTGTTGCTATGATAGAATTCCGTCTTATGCCGCCAGAATATGGAGTTCTAAACCTAAATGACGTTGAGATTTTCCCTTGGGAACTGACTCGAGTCTTGGTGAGTTTCTGTCAATATCTGAAACCTTTAAATAAAAATAATTGTTAATTTCTGGCGAGCCTTTGGACTTGTTTCCGTTTTTAACTAGCTCGAATCTATCTGGAGTTTGTTTTTCACAAGCTTAAAAGCTCCGAAATCCAAGATGCTAGTTTGTCAATTTTGCGGGAATTGAGCAAATCTCTAATGTAGTGTGTCTGGTCCGTGACCTGACCAATATTAGCCTCCAGCTTAACTACCCTTACACGTACAGCAACAAGTATAAGTCACAATGCCGTGGCTGAAACAATTCGCCTAAAACCCGCAATTAGGAGAGGAACCTTATAACGACGTTTAGGTTCGTCTTGGACCACTGTATAAGTCCAGGTTGCTGTCTTAAGTCCAGGTTTTGGGTGAACACACCAGCAAGTCAGTTCTACACCGGCTATAACAAAATAGACACTTTCTTTGACTATCGGCGTCCAAGGATGTCAAACTATCTAAAATAAAAAAAATCTTGAGTAGCAGATATCACTCGTAACGTTTTACCGAGGACAAATTGTCTACTTAATTCAGGCTTCTTCATAAACCTTTAAACTTTGGAAGTGCGCTGCAAAAACTTCAATGAGTATTGTTATTAATTTATTCGCCAGGGCAGAACCCGCCCTGAAATGCCACCCCTATGGTGGAGGCAAGACACACACATTTAGCACTACTGTGTGTGTGTGACCCATGCTGTGTTATTAACTATGACAGGAAAACACCTTTTGTTCCCACTGTGCAACTCTCACAGAACTGAGTAGCAGCACAGTTATCATGTATGGAAGCCGATGGAGCAATAGTGGACTACGGCAGCAGCAGCCAGACTTAGTGGTCTGACACTCACCGTGTACTGAGTATTCTGACACTCACCGTGTACTGAGTATTCTGACACTCACCGTGTACTGAGTATTCTGACACTCACCGTGTACTGAGTATTCTGACACTCACCGTGTACTGAGTATTCTGACACTCACCGTGTACTGAGTATTCTGACACTCACCGTGTACTGAGTATTCTGACACTCACCGTGTACTGAGTATTCTAACACCGTGTACTGAGTATTCTAACACTGTGTACTGAGTGATCTGAGGCTCAGGGTGTCGTCACAAATGGTGCCAACATGTACAGGGACAGTATGTAAAACAAGTGTTTAGTCTGGGACATTACGCTCAGTATTGAGCAAAATGACTTGATAAAACTCAACATTGATCCAGGATGGACCGAAACGTAGTAATAAGTTTCCTCTCCTAAGTGCTGGTTACCTGAAATAGAGCTCCTATCCTTACCCTTCTCTCCTCCTTGGCTTCTGGTCTTACCTGCTGGTTTTTTTTCGTTTAGTATTGGCCTGACAATGGCCCAGGACAGACTGATACGTCGTAAGTTTTTTCTAAGTGCGAGTTATGTGCGAAACTCCGTCAGAATAAAGACTTGCTCTGCACACCCTCTCTCTCTACTATACAATAAACTTGATATTATAAACAAAACACAAGGGGCACTAAGAGATCTTAAAGTGGGCTGAGATCAACAAACAATTGAGCTGTCAGTGTAATTAAAACTCCATGAGCAGACGTTGGGAGTTGGAGAAATATTAATTGTTTAATTGTCCTGTTTCCTCAGCCCCCCAAAAATAAAAAACTGTCAGCACAAGAGTGGGGATAACACCTAAAGATAAACAAGGCATTGTCTATGGTTACAACCGAAGTACTCGGGTTTTAATACTGGGCGAGACGAATATACAAGTCTCCGTACACAAGCTGCCCCTGTTTACCTAGCAGTAAATAGATACCCGGGTGTTAGCAGACTGTTGCGGGATGCTTCCTGGGAAGAAATGTCAATATACCTTAATACCTTAAGTATCAACAGAAAGTACTTCACTTTTTTTAAGACAGTCAAAAGGGTGACTGTTTAACGAGCTAAAACAGTAAATTATCTGATTTTTTTCCAGCGCGGTTGGTAGGTCTCAGTTTCATCGCCTTTATCCTATATTTATTTTTCTGTCGTTGTGGTATAAGTGCTTAATTTTTATTTCGAGAGGACAATCTGACGTAAGTGAACCCAACCTAAACAACGTAAATCGAGAAATATTCTGCAAACCGTATGCGAGAGAGAGATCCAAATAGAATTTGTGAGGATAGGTTGTTTTGATAGCTCTAAACTTTGGAATGAGCCGAGGTAGGCTAATGCCTTTTAGCCTGTAAATTCGATTGTAAAAGAGAGCATCACAAGCCTGCCATGTGCCAGTCACCTCTTGCATCCTTGTAAAACAATGTGCATTTGCCGCTACCTTAGTAAACAACATATCCATTTTGTGAAGCACAGAGACCAGCCACATCTGGTGGCGGCTTACGGTCGTATTTGTCGGAGGCAAGAACTCTATATGGGATGTTACTAATTCCCGTGGACACTATGTTAGACAGCAGGACCAGCACCACAAGTGTCATCCAGTGAAACCTCCTTATAATAAAAGTTTAAACTGTTTTCTGTCTCTTTTGATCTAGGTGAAACGTTCATTGGTTATTGCATGAAAATCAATATCCCAATTTATTTAAATAAATTAGCAAATTGGCACCTACAGTACTGAAGGTACCAGGCTTGCAGCAATCTTTTAAAGGTAAGATGACCGAGTGGAAGTGCTATGGATTGTCGACTGACAGACCATCGGTTCAAGGCCCCGAAACACACACACACACACACAAAATATATATATATATATATATATATATATATATATATATATATATATATATATATATATATATATATATATATATATATTATTTATTTATTTATTTATTTATTTATTTATTTATTTATTTATTTATTTATTTAACCGTGTAACAATACAAGGCAAATATATTTGATTACATTTATGACAGAATCTTAAATTTACAAATAGGAATAAAATATATATATATATATATATATATATATATATATATATATATATAAGTCAAGGTTCTACAGAAAAAAAATATAGCGACAAATGACGAAAGCGTTTGGACATTCACTATTTCTTCACAGTGGATATTTTGCATATTGTGATAACGCCTGTTTACTGTGATCTACTGCATATATAGGATAAATACGGGTAAGTTTGTTCAGCACTCATGTACTGTAGATCACACTTTCATTTTAATTCAAACACCAATACTAGAATCGACAGTGGCACTGGTGTCCTGGCACCTAGTCTGAAATCGCGACACCAAAGCAAGAATGCGAACGCCTTCGTTGGAATCCGAAGACGCTGTGCAGGGAATCCACACACCAGTTAATACGAATACCTGTACGTGGAATTCAAGAGCCTTGGCCTGACCTAGCGTTAGAAAAATGTAGATCATGTGGATGCAAGATTCTCTGTAGGATAGCAACCTATACTTGCATGCTGTATGTTGAATTCTCACACAAGACTTGCAGCACATTTCTCGATTTACGTTATTTAGATCAGGTTAGACTAGACTGTCCTCTCTTAATCAATATTAACCAGTTGTAACAGATCACAACGGCAATAAAGAAAATATAAAATAAAGACGATATAAATCACACTCGATAATAATCCAAGTTGGACCGAAACGTTATCAAAAGTCAATATAAAGAACAGAAAACGGAGACCCGCCAAGCACAGTTTAAAAATCTACGTCAGATAATCACGTTTAGAGTCTTGTTAAACAGTCACCCATTTGACTGTCTTAGCAACAGTGAAATATTGAGTTTAAGATGGGCTAATATTAGGTGGGATCTTAAGCGTGTCCTCTCACCTGTCAAGAAACACGGGTCCCCTTGATGTTCTTGCTCCAAGGAAATGAAGTATCCCTCTCCCTTTCTAGGGATCAAACCTGACTACCTCTCGTTCTGCAGGAGCTGCATGACACATCGACGGGTTTAGTGTTCCTTCATGAATATAATAGTAAAGCCTATCTCAGTAAGATTTTCTGTAGAGAGAGATTTTAAGCGTATTAGGAAAGCTTATCTTTAGGGTGAGTGAGATTTTAAGCGTATTAGGCAAGATTATCTTTAGGATGAGTGAGATTTTAAGCGTATTAGGCAAGATTCTCTGTAGGGCGAGTGAGAATTTAAGCGTATTAGGAAAGATTCTCTGTAGGGAAAGAATTTAAGCATATTGGGCAATATTCTGCGTAAGTGAGAATTTAAGCGTATCTCTGCATAGAGAGCCTGACGGACCTCAGTAATGACTGCTACGTGCTGGTGCAACGAGTGCCTGGGATGAATCCGCAGATCCAGACCCCACAAAATTATATTGCTAGGCACTCTGAACGACCAAGAACCTATAGACTGAATGACCACAGACGTGTAGACTGAATGACCACAGACGTGTAGACTGAATGACCACAGACGTGTAGACTGAATGATCATAGACGTGTAGACTGAATGACCATAGACATGCTAATGACTGAACTGACCACAGACGTGTAGACTGAATGACCACAGACGTGTAGACTGAATGACCACAGACGTGTAGACTGAATGACCACAGACGTGTAGACTGAATGATCACAGACGTGTAGACTGAATGACCACAGACGTGTAGACTGAATGATCATAGACGTGTAGACTGAATGACCATAGACGTGTAGACTGAATGACCATAGACGTGTAGACTGAATGACCATAGACGTGTAGACTGAATGACCACATACGTGTAGACTGAATGACCACAGAAGTGTAGACTGACCACAGACGTGTAGACTGAATGACCACAGACGTGTAGACTGAATGACCACATACGTGTAGACTGAATGACCACAGAAGTGTAGACTGAATGATCACAGACGTGCAGATTGAGTGACCACAGACATGTAGACTGAATGACCACATAAGTGTAGACTGACCACAGACGTGTAGACTGAATTACCACAGACGTGTAGACCGACCGACAAGAGATAAGTTGACAGGCTGACCACAGACGTGTAGACAATGAACACACATAGGTTGAATGACCACAGACCTTTCGACTGAAGCAACACACAGGTAGACTAAATGACTTCATTATACAATTTTATTAAAAAATCGGTTATAAATCATGCAACATATTCCAATATATTTGCAAAAAAGTGCGCTTTTTCAATTACTCTGAGTTGTACTCTTGACACCTATCCGGGTTGCACTCTGACACCTATCTTCTTTCTGAGGACCACAGATCTTCCACAACCCTGGAAATGATACCACAGTTCTTCCACGGCCTCGGGAGTGTCGTAAAAAATCTACCGTTACAGTCTTACAAATATTGCAGAATGCTTCACTCACCATAATATTAGCTCACCTTAAGTCACACTGAGCACTCAGTTCCTTACATGGTCCTGGGTAGGCTTTCCCAGTACTCGTATGTCACAAATGAAGCTTTAACACTGATACTAGGTTCTAGGAAAATTTTCCACCAATCACATACTTCGATACTAGGCATCGCACTTAAGTTATTTCTCAATTATTTAAAGCCTACACTTCGCAACAGTTCTAAGGATATTTTGAACCAATCACCCATTTCCTCTCGTCCTTCGTATGTTATTGAGTTTTAAGTGCACTCTCCCCCAACTTCTTTACGTCTTCCTTCACTTGACACTATATTCTAGACACACACTTTCAATAAATAAGGGGGCGGCTGCCCCCTTCCTTGCTCCTTCTGACTGATGTTTAACAACAACACTAGTTTTTGTGAGACAACAAGCAGGGGAATGGGGGTTCAAGCAGACACTTGTTGCCTCTGATCCTCCTCTGGCTGTTTGAAGCACATCTTCCATCACCCACAACCCTCTCATTAAGATCAGTAGGTGAGGTTTAAAGCCTATTTGCCTTGCTTGATTAATAAGGATAAAGTTTACCTGTATACTGACATCAAGAGTGCTCAGTGTATATACACTGAAACACCCCACTTAGTGGATATACACAGCTCTCACCATCTACACACGGTGTATATAGTGTGTAGCGCCAATTACGATATCAGAGGGAGGCAGCTACCTCAGCAAGGGCCCCTAGCAACTTATCCGCCATTGAGAATTACAGCCCAGGAGTAATTTCCGAGGCGTGGGAGGCCACTGAAGCTCGTGCCGACCGCGCGGACACAATGTTAGACCATCAAACAGGAACACACACGGGAAACTGATCCACCTGGATCCAAGGGCCCCTCCGTGTTGCCAGCTCTGGCGGTGCGCACGCCCGCCCTGGCTCAGGCCACGCACCTGTCTTGGTAACACTGAAGACCTCAGTAGGTGGATTATATTCAGGGGGAGGCGCTAAACCCGTTGGGGCCAGCGCCTAGGGGTAATCAGTCTTGATACACAAATCTAGGCCATCGCTGGCATCAAGACCCCTCAATGAAAGAGAAAGAGGAACATTCAGAAGAGGATTAAGAGGTGCATTGAGAACAGGAAGAACAAGAGCACTGATAAGAGGATAAAGAGGAGTGATAAGAGGATTAAAGAAGTGAATAAAGAGGCCAAAAAAAAAGTTCACTGAAGTTAAAGAGGAGTTGCGTTTGAAAGTTATTAAAGAAGAGTTTCGCTGAGAAGTTAAAGCGGTGAATAGAGGAGAGGTTAAAGAGGGGCAATGAAAATAAATTTAGAGGTGCATTGGGAAGAGACTAAAGAAGTGCATTGAGAAGAGGCTAAAGCCATACAATGAGACGCTTAATAAGAGATACATTGAGAAGAGGTTAAAGAGGCACATTACGAAGAGCAGTAGTGAGAAGTGGAATTGAGAAGGAAACCACTGACAAAGAATCACTGAGAATAAGATGAAAGAAGGGCAGTGAGAAGAGGAACACTGAGAATAAGATAAAAGAGGGGCAGTGAGAAGAGAATGTACATGAACATAAGACGATGAAGAGAATCACCGTAAGAAACACTGAAAACAGGATGAAGAGAAGCACTGAAGAAGAGTAACTACAAACAGTGATACAAGAATGAGAGAAAGGGGCAGGATAAAAGAGGAAGAGGAGGAGATAGGAGCACAAAGGCAGAGGAACAAGAGGAAGGAAACCAATATAGAGCAGCTCAAAGACAACGCTATTATATATCCAACAAATTATACAAAAACGTGAGGAGCTCATCTTGACGTATAATACCCACTACCACAAGTGGGTAGGTCATAATACCCACTACCACAAGTGGGCAGGTCATAATACCCACTACCGCAAGTGGGCAGGTCATAATACCCACTACCACAAGTGGGTAGGTCATCTATGGTACATAATACCCATTACTACAAGTGGGTAGGCCATTTATATTACATAATACCCACTACCACAAGTGGGTAAGATGCGGCAGCTGATTAAGAGGTCAGAGCAAACACTAGGGCATTTATCCTGGGACCTTGACCACTACTAACACGTTAGAAGTGGTGAAGGTCCCAGGACCAAAATGTTTCTGAATGCAGATGTCCCGATGTTTGGTCACGTCTCTCTCTTAACCTCTTTTCGATATCCATTACTAATGTTTTACATGCTGGGAGTGGGACCCTTGGCTGCCTCCAGCATCACACTCACTCTGAAGAATAGCAACTCAGCATGTCATCATTGGTGTTGTTAACAACCTACTCACTAAAAGTGCAAACTAGATAACGTTTTTATTGATCCTAGACTTTATAATGATCCCAATATGGATCGAAACCTTCTCGTTTTTTTTTAATGTGTGTTAAACTGCCCTCAAGTCTTTCCCTAGGAAAGTAAAACGGACACTGATTACAAACTGAAAGCAAATAAGGAAACGAGTCACAATGCAACACCTACTATCAATAATCACACACTACGACACGCATGTTCTCCGGATTCCATCATTTACTGTTTTTTTCCTCGCAAAATCTTAATGACACGATTATAAACAACTCACTGGAGGAAGTGAGGCTCGATCCGATGGTAAGACAGTCCTAAAACTAGCAGACCAGGAAGGCTGGCAGTAAATAACGCACTGGCCTGCTAGTTCTACAACTGACTTGCCCAGAGTTCGAACATGGAGGCTTAAAGTGGTCAGTGAAGAAAATGATTAGTGAAGAAAGTGGTCAGTGAAGAAAATGAAGAACTGATGATATCTAGAGGAAACACATCAAGTTTAACATTACAGAAATGAAACCAACATTAACCACTGCAGGTTAGCAACATTTACACACACATGCTAAACAGGAGATAAAGCTAACATTCTAATGTAATAACCTAGAAAGCTACTGTCTAACCTGTGACCAGTCCGCCCCCCCCCCTGCAGACGCAGCCTGGTCATAGACCGGGCCGCAGGGGCGTTGACCCCCGAAACCCCCTCCAGGTATACTCCAGGTACGGTAATGTTTTTTACGAGTTAGAAGTCTACATTCATATCTTATGTAGGAACAGTAAACTGTAATAAACACTTGTCAAGACAAAGTTAGGTTAAAAAACTCCACACGTAGACCAACATAGAGATTAGGGATAAAACTGTATATTTTCTCCTGAAAACGAAGATAATCTCAGTTGGGAGTCGATAAAATATTCGGATCTTCCCTCAACGTTCTACTCGGTTAAATGTAATTTTCTTCTTTGTTCTGATATGATATTTAATTTTTCTTTACGGAGTGGAGGAGTAAGAGTGACAGGCACCAGTCAGTGCCCAAAACACCTTCATGTCAGTCATAATACAACCCGCATAAAGATCAATCTTCCCATTACCACTGACAAACAAAACACCATCAATTTCATACACAAAGAGGCAATTTAATAGTCAGAGACTAACATAAACAGAGAACAAACATTATAGGATACTTGACTAAGGGCAAAACGTCCATTATTAGAGACAGCAAACAATGTAAGCCTTACATGCTAATATACCGGCAAGTAGAGCTTTGGTTGTACCTCTCAAACTCACGACCATACAAAAGTTGAAGCTCGACAGTAACATACGACCCGGTAGACCTATTATGTTCTAATAGCGGGTTAGACCTGGAAGTGTCAACCTGTGGTAAGTTACTTACCCCAAGTGGGATAATTGGTATTATCTATGGGACAATGGAGAGCAAACACAGTAAAAAAAAATAATAAAATCTTAATATATATATTAATATTTTACTGAGTCAGTCTTTTATAAGGTCGCAGCTACACACACACACACACACAAAACGTGGTTCAATCCTCGGCCGAATAGAAACACTGGACGTGTTTCATTACACCTGGTGTCCCGGTTCACCTAGCAAGCAAGTAGGTACCTGGATGTTAGTTGACTGGTGTGGGTCGCATCCTGGGGAACAAGATTGAAGGACCCCAGTGGAAATAAGACAGACAGTTCACGATGACACTTGACTTTCTTGGGTTATCCTGGGTGGCTAACCCTCCCCATGGTTAAAAATCAGAACAAATCTTATCTTAATGACCTAAAATCAGCCTCATAAAGCGAAACGTTGTCTAATACAATGTTCTAGTGTTCCACAAGTGTTTTTATAACATTAAGTAGGAATATATATACCAGGTGCCTGGAACCTGCCCTGAGACCGACAACAAACAACCTTGACTCGCCAAATTATAATGACGCTAGTGTAAACAGCTAGTGGGATGCAACTTATTAGGCCGGCATGGTACAGTGGCTTGCTAATTTTAGGACTGGCTTGCCATGGGTTTGAACCCTCCGTTCGGCGAGTTAATAAACTTTAATTCAAGGGAAAATCCAGAAGGCCAAATTAAATACGAGAATGGCAACTATGTTGTAAAAAAGTTTCATGCAAATAAGCAAACCATGTAACATATTTAATGGCTAATTACAATACTGAAAAAATAGTTCCTTTAATAAAGGAAACAATAACAGATTCATCATAATACCCGCTTAAAAAAAAAAAAAACATACCACGGGTGGGGTTAGAACCCGTTATCAGAGAATCCTAAAACTCAAGACCGACGCGTTAGCCACTGGGCCAGCCAGGCACAATAATATTCATCCAACTAGGTATATTTATACACCATAGGAAGGTTAGCATAGGCACCACTTTGACCACAAATGCAAGTTTTTACAGAGGAATCTCGAGCTAGCGTGGCCGTGACGAACTCTAGCTCAAGTCCCCCTCAAAGCCGTGAACATGACTCATGAAATCGTAATGACACGATTGCAAACAAACCATACCACGGGTGGGGTTAGAACCCGCGATCAGAATCCTAAAACTGGAGTTTTATGACTCTCTGATCGCGGGTTCTAACCCACCCGTGGTATGGTTTGTTTGCAATTGTGTGATTACGATTTCCTGAGTCATAATACCCGCTTTTTAGGCGTTATTTGAGAGTTAACCTGAAAAGCCGGCCAGTCTGGTACGTAATTTCCATTTTGTTTTATACTGTGTATATTGAGGACCAAACATAATAATAAAACATCTTGGATACCGTACAATAAGCACGGGAAGCTGGTTTATTCCTGCAACTCTACAGTGTCACTTGGAACCCTAGGAATATTACACGGAGGAGGAGGAGGAAATTACCTGGAGGCTGTGACTAACACATTGTGACACGGACTGTACAACGTGAAGGACAGTTCCATCAGTGAAGCCTCACCTGCCACACATACTAATTTAAGCCAAATGTAATAAACCATTATTGCTTTTTCCTTCATGATCGTATATGTATACCGAGCAAGTGAACAACATCGCAAGCAGCAGCATCAATGAAACACTATGCGCAGGATGTGATTCCTAATCCTTGGCAATGAAAATAACCCTCACACTTATAAATTAGGTGTAGAGGTTAATCCACTATTATATAGCGATCCCCACACGCAACACCAACATACAAGTTCGACCATTACTACTTCATTTCTTCCAAGTTGATACATTCAGTGGATTTTCGGTTTGTATTAATATGGGAATAAAGGGAATACAAGCAGCTTTACTGCGGGACACGAACTGGCGTCGGGAACTTTATGTAAAATAATTACACAACAGTTGAACTTTACCAGAGTTCTTCTGAACGCCTATGGTCATGGTAAATTAGACACATATGCAACACTTGGGTATCTTTATTGAGGAAACGTTTCGCCACACAGTGGCTTCATCAGTCCAATACAAAGGAGAATCGTGAAGAACAGGAGTAGTTTGAGATGGTCAGTCCCTCAACCTTGAGTCGATGTTGTCAGTCCATCAATCTTGAATAGAATACAGCATATCTGCTAAGTGGTAGCTTATACATCGACTCAAGGTTGAGGGACTGACCACCTCAAACTACTCCTGTTCTTCACGATTCTCCTTTGTATGGACTGATGAAGCCACTGTGTGGCGAAACGTTTCCTCAATAAAGATACCCAAGTGTTGCATATGTGTCTAATTTACCAACTCGTCGGTTCTCTGAACCATTCATCTACAGCCTATGGTCATGTTGACCTGATGTTGAGAAGACCATAGCTTTGAGATCCTACCATGATATTCATTTCAGACATACACTGCATACAAACACACACAAGAAATAAATAAAAAATAAATATAAATAAATAAATATATAAAGTGTTTTTGTCACGTTAGGGATCTCGGAAATCTCGTACCCCAGCAGGTTATATTGATTATGAGAGACTATTGTACTCTGGTCAAATGAGTTCTAGACACTCATCCCCGGTGTAACCTAATAATGCACCAATGAATTGGGTGTGTAAAAGCGTTATTGTTCACTGGAGTTGTAAAAGAATCTCGGTAGTGTTACTCATAATGGTGTGCGAGGTGAGGTGTGAGGCGAGGTTATAGTACCTGGCACTTTAACTCATCAACAGGTATTGTTAAAAAAATTATGGTACTTTCTTCTATCCTTTCTAAATCTGACTATGACCATCTTTATTTAAGTGACGAGGGTTCTGCCTTGGTTAGATATTTTTAACATCCTATTTATATAACTCATATTTATGCTCTTCCTCCGAGTTAGATATCTTTATTCCGAAACGTTTCGCCTACACAGTAGGCTTCTTCAGTTGAATACAGAGGTGGTAGCAGAAGCAGTAGAGATGTTAGTGGGATGGATTGTGAAGGACCTGCCTAGTATGGGCCAACAGGCCTGCTGCAGTGTTCCTCCTTTCTTATGTTCTTATGTAATCAGTCCATCACCCTCGAAGACGTAGTTCTGAAGTGGTTTGTCTTTACATCTCTACTGCTTCTGCTGCCACCTCTGTATTCCACTCAAGAAACCTACTGTGTTCGCGAAACGTTTCGGAATAAAGGTACCGAATTGTTGGACTGGTCGGTATTGTACACCATTGTCTTCACATGTTCTTCCTCCACCGGTGAAATTCGTGTGAATATCTACTCATTTAACACATTTCAAGACAGAACATTCAGTGCTCTTATTTACCTTCGGAGGAATGATTTCTGTTAAGATCAACTTTTCCATCATATCAGTTGCACAGGTGTCCTTTTACTTATTTACCAGCCTTCTTTGTTTACCACGACAATTAGAGGCGAGGAAATGGGAGGAGGACAGAAATAAGTTAAATTTGGAGAGGTGAATGGTCCTTACCCTTCTTTATTCTTGTCAACACTTCTTATACAGTAAACGCAGAATACCTTAAGACAGACAAACAGACAAGACAGATAGACATAACACACACACTGGAGGACAGGAGGAATAGGAGGGGGCATGATAACGACATATAAAATACTGAGAGGAATTGATAAGGTGGACAGAGACAGGATGTTCCAGAGATGGGACACAACAACAAGTGGTCACAGTTGGAAGTTGAAGACTCACAAGATGAGTCACAGGAATGTTAGGAAGTATTTCTTCAGTCATAGAATTGTCAGGAAGTGGAATAGTTTGGAAAGTAAGATAGTGGAGGCAGAGAGTGGACCTTGTAGCGACCAGTGAAGAAGCGGGGCCAGGAGCTATGAATCGACCCCTGCAACCACAATTAGGCGAGTACACACACACACAGGGATATTAGTAAGCATTTTTTATTCAAAGAGTTGTTAGGAAGTGAAACAATTTGGATTGCAATGTAGTGGAGGCAGGATCCATATATACCTTTAAGAAGAGATATGGTAAAGCTCATGGAGCAGGGAGAGAGTGACCTAGCAGCGACTAGCGAAGAGGCGGGGCCAGGAGCTGTGAATCGACCCAGGCAATCACAAATAGGTGAGTACGCACACACACACACAGCATCCCCGTCAGATACACTCGCCACTCAAGACTAAAAGTAAACAAATTGTAAAATCCACGGGACATCGTAAACATTGTCGACCAATTATTGAAGATCTTAAATTGCCAAGATCACCAAAATTTCTTACTATCCTTAATATTTTATTTGACTGCATTCGTTAGGTGATTTTTGGTGGTAGCGTCATTACTGGGATGGCGAGGATAATGTAGTGTGCGTACTGGTGTACAAACAGTTGTGGTTACCTGGATACAATCCTTTTAACACAAGTTAAAGTGTTGTTGCTGTTAAACTTTTTTTTTTTGCCAGTTATATTTATTCTTGAGCTTTGCACCTTTAGTTCCACTTCCTTATTGCCCAGACTTAAAAAGTACTTTCTGACATTCCTGTGAGTCATCCGAGTTTTTAGCTTTCTTCCCCATCACATTCACGTCAGGATTTTAATAAACCCGGTCAATGTCGCTAAGTATATTTTATGTTATGATCGAGGCTCCTCTAGTGCTTCTCTATTGCAAGGTCATTAGGTTTAGTTGCATGACTTAGTTCAGGATGGTTATAGTCCATCAAGTGAGCGAGTGTTGACATAGGCTGCACGCGGTGTTGTCAGTAAGCAGGAGGCTAAAGTTCCCCAGGTGAATTATCATAAATTAACTCACGTTGCTTCACTAAGGCAGAGTTACCTGCCAGGGCGGCCTTCATACCACCTACTCTGCTCTTCTTCATAGCCTCACTGTCAAGCTGCCCGTCTACCTCAACCACACTTGCTCATGTTCACTTCCTCTTACACACACAAAACCGGACAACTGAGGTGATATAAGAGGGACAAGAACAAAACAAAGTTGAAGGAAAGAAAGGGGAAAGGAGGCGCAAGAGAAAAGGAAGAACGACGATATAAGGAACATAATGATGGGAAAGTGTTACAAGGAGATACCAGAACTGTGGAAGTAGTGAGAACGGGAGGGAGGGTACTGGATGACTAGGAGGGAGGATACTGGATGACTAGGAGGGAGGGTACTGGATGACTAGGAGGGAGGATACTGGATGACTAGGAGGGAGGGTACTGGATGACTAGGAGGGAGGATACTGGATGACTAGGAGGGAGGATACTGGATGACTAGGAGGGAGGATACTGGATGACTAGGAGGGAGGATACTGGATGACTAGGAGGGAGGGTACTGGATGACTAGGAGGGAGGATACTGGATGACTAGGAGGGAGGATACTGGATGACTAGGAGGGAGGATACTGGATGACTAGGAGGGAGGATACTGGATGACTAGGAGGGAGGGTACTGGATGACTAGGAGGGAGGATACTGGATGACTAGGAGGGAGGGTACTGGATGACTAGGAGGGAGGATACTGGATGACTAGGAGGGAGGATACTGGATGACTAGGAGGGAGGATACTGGATGACTAGGAGGGAGGATACTGGATGACTAGGAGGGAGGATACTGGATGACTAGGAGGGAGGATACTGAATGACTAGGAGGGAGGATACTGGATGACTAGGAGAGAGGATACTGGATGACTAGGAGGGAGGATACTGGATGACTAGGAGGGAGGATACTGGATGACTAGGAGGGAGGATACTGGATGACTAGGAGGGAGGATAATGGATGACTAGGAGGGAGGATACTGGATAACTAGGAGGGAGGATACTGGATGACTAGGAGGGAGGATACTGGATGACTAGGAGGGAGGATACTGGATGACTAGGAGGGAGGATACTGGATGACTAGGAGGGAGGATAATGGATGACTAGGAGGGAGGATACTGGATGACTAGGAGGGAGGATACTGGATGACTAGGAGGGAGGATACTGGATGACTAGGAGGGAGGATACTGGATGACTAGGAGGGAGGGTACTGGATGACTAGGATGGAGGATACTGGATGACTAGGAGGGAGGATACTGGATGACTAAGAGGGAGGATACTGGATGACTAGGAGGGAGGATACTGGATGACTAGGAGGGAGGGTACTGGATGACTAGGAGGGAGGATACTGGATGACTAGGAGGGAGGATACTGATGAGAGAGTGTCTTCAGGAAGGTTAAGAAGAACTGGCAGAGGAGGATAATTCAAAGAGGTAATTGGATGAGGAGGGAGGAAGAGAGACTAGGAGGAGGATGGAGAGAGAGCGCAGAGAAAGAGAGAAAGAAGAGAGAAAGAGAGAGAGAAATTAAAGAAGAGAGAGAGCGAGAGAGAGAGAGAGAGAGAGAGAGAGAGAGAGAGAGAGAGAGAGAGAGAGAGAGAGAGAGAGAGAGAGAGAGAGAGAGAGAGACTAAATCCTGGAAGGGATTAACTGAAGAATTAAACTTGAAAGAAGATTATCTGCTCTTGGAAGAAGTAACCTAAGAAGACGAGTAGCTGTGAATGACGTTATTAAGGCATTCAAAATGTTTATTATAGATTCAAGAGAGGGGGGATAAACCTATAAGGGATTAATTAAAGGGAAGGACGGGATAATCAGTTCGGGAGATGAACAAGAGGGTCAGTAAACTGATATACGGTAGTTGATTAGCTGAGTGGGAGGCAAGAGGAGAGTATAAACTTGATTAACTTTAAATAAGGAACGGACATGTGAGTGGGGAATTTTCAGAGGGGCACAGTAAGGTGTTTTATAGTGCAAAAGACGGCAAGGAAGGCAGCATTAACAACAGTGAGATGTAATCTTTCAATGCAATAAATCCACACCAGGAGCGATGGGATTAAATGAACGATTGAATTAATTGAAATGGAAAATTGGAAAATATAACTGACAAAAGATTAGCTGTAGCAAGGAAAGAAGCAATCAGGATTAACAAGAAACTTCGATTTTAGCTGTACTTGATAAGGAGATAATGACCGGCCAATATTAGACGTGGGGATGAGAAGATACTGGCAGTAATTTAGTGTACTTCATTTAGGGAGAAGACCAGATACAATCATCCTGGTTCATTCCTCTTATCTTCGAGCTGTTTTAAACACTTTTCTCTTGTATTTTTTTTTTCCAGTACAGCCTCCATCAAGTCCACTATCCAAGGTTTACGTTACTCCCATTACTCGTAGTCTATTTTCTTGTAAATAAATTCACCTATAATCAATATATTCAAAAGATATCTGGTCACAGACCGGGCCGCAGGGGCGTTGACCCCTGGAACTCTCTCCAGGTCTCCAGGTAAACATCTGATACGTAAACAAAGGTCAGATATAACGTACACGCAGCGCCCAGCACGTACAATATCATACAAGTTCACTATGAATCATGAACAACTAAACATATTACATATAATAAATCCTGTGTTTAGTTTGTACTCTCACACATGAAACAATTCTAGCCAACCTGACTTACAACAACACTTAGTAATAGAAACTAGTACTGTGAATTGTATTATAATTTGGAGAGATATCCCAATATAAGGATAAATACTAGAACAAGTTGATGAAGTGTATAATGGAATACAATTTTGAATAGTAACAAAAAATACCTTCCATCTTTAATATATGCCACTGTCCGTTTTAAGGGTGAACTAAATAAATAACATTTAAACCAACTTCATAAGTTATACAATGCTGTAGAAGGATGCAAAGTAACTGAACAATCATGTCTGCTTCAGCTGTGTGGTTTATACATTTGCACTGTTCATTAAAGGATAATTTCCTTGAGTGCTTTCACCTGTGCAATCTGTTACGAAGTCTTCAGGGTTTATTAAAACGCAGCTTGAATAAAACACAGTGCTCACAAAGGGGCGCAGGGATAGAATGAACAAGAGACATAAAAATGTTTCACAATTTGTAACTAACAAACAACAGTCAGGCGAGAAGTGATGGATTATTGAATATGAATGGAATACAATACCGTCAAGATGAAGAATTAGACACGTGCAACATCTGGCTATCTTTATTTGTAGACGTTTCGCCCTCCAGTGACTATCAGATTCTTCAAGACTACTTTGCTCTTCAACTCCAAGGCCGAGGGACTGATTACCTCATCTTCTGTATATAGTTCTTCAGTCTTCACATTATATCCATGTATAGCATTGATAAAGTCACTGGATGGTGAAACGTCTACAAATAAAGATACCCAGATTTTACACACGTCTAATTCTTCATCTTGGATTATTGAAGCTTATTTGGATAATACGCGGGAGGAGGATTGTGAGATATGAGGAGCACTTTGACCTGGTACGTCACTCAGCACTTTGACCTGGTACGTCACTCAGCACTTTGACCTGGTACGTCACTCAGCACTTTGACCTGGTACGTCACTCAGCCCTTTGACCTGGTACGTCACTCAGCACTTTGACCTGGTACGTCACTCAGCACTTTGACCTGGTACGTCACTCAGCACTTTGACCTGGTACGTCACTCAGCACTTTGACCTGGTACGTCACTCAGCACTTTGACCTGGTACGTCACTCAGCACTTTGACCTGGTACGTCACTCAGCACTTTGACCTGGTACGTCACTCACCACTTTGACCTGGTACGTCACTCACCACTTTGACCTGGTACGTCACTCACCACTTTGACCTGGTACGTCACTCACCACTTTGACCTGGTACGTCACTTGGAGGAGGAAGTGGAGTGATGGAACACTACAGTGAGAGGTAGTGAAAGTTCGGGGTGATGGAACAATAACGAGAAATAATGCAAAGGAAGTAATTTGTGGAACAAGATAAGATGTAATACAGGGGAAAGAAAGGAAAAGAAGAAAGAAAGGCACACAATAAAAGCCAAGAGAAACGTGATAGTGGTAAGGGCGGAAAGCTTACCTATAGATTAAGCGAGTATAAAAAATTATGGATTGGGGTCAATAAAAGAATCAGAGAACGTATATAAATATAAATAGTGCATATAAATAGTGTCACGATTTGATGTCCATTTGTAATCATAGAAAATTCCATCCCTGTCGCAGACAAGTCTCTTAATTGGCTGATTAAGGTATTTTAAAGACTATCACTGCAAGAGGTTATATGTCACCTGTTTAACACCAGTCAAGAATATTTTAATTCCTAAAGAGAGATTAAAATAAACTTAATGTACAATATATACACAGACATACACTTTATATATATATATAATATATATATATATATATATATATATATATATATATATATATATATATATATATATATATATATATATATATATATATATATTCTAGTTCATTAAATGAACTAAAGAGCAAAATTACAAGAATGTCTCCTGTTCTTGGGCTGCTCTGTTAAGAATATATAAAGTACTCTAGCGACAAACTTGAAAAACAAAGCGGCTCCTTTGAATGAAACAAAACTGCAACGTAAAAACTCATTCAAAATCTTACCTAGATTACTTTCTCAAAAGTATGTCAGAACAAACATTATTTTCCATAGAGGAATAAATTGTACCCATGAAACGTTTAATAACATTCTTGAAATAATGCAATATTTTTATCAATGGGAAAATGAGATTATTTATACCGAAAAGCGACACAACCACCTTGGGGTAAATTCTCCCCAGTGTGTTTTAAAGTTTGAAAGATATAAACACACACAACTGGAGGTTAACAACTCGAGTCATACGAATGTTAGGAAGTATTTCTTCAGCCTTAGAGTTGTCAGGAAGTGGAAAAATCAGATGGAGAGTGAAGTAGAGGAGGCAAGATCCATGTACACAGGTACAATAAGGCTCTTGGAGCAGGGAGAGAGTGGACCTAGGAGCGATTAGCGAGGCGGCGGGGCCAGGAGCTGTGACTCAACCCCTGAAACCACAAATAGGTGAGTACACACTTTCTCACGTTCTCTCTCGTGCTAATATACTCAAGCTACGTATCGGTCCTTAAAACTCAGGTTTTATCCTCCGGGCCCTCCACTCCAGGTTTTATCCTCCGGGCCTCCACTCCAGGTTTTATCCTCCGGGCCTCCACTCCAGGTTTTATCCTCCGGGCCTCCACCCCCTCGCAGTGCTCATTACTACTGAACCTTCGCGCCAGAACAGTCTCCTCTAAAATTTTACCTCCTGGAAGATGAAGACTTCTTGGCAGGCAAGACTTTTATCTCCCTCTACGTCTATTGAGTTCTCTTAGTAACATTTTCTATGTGCTGCGAGCACACAGCCTTCTTATTAAGGATTTACCTCGTGCACACAGTATCTCAGCCCAACTTTTCCTCGCTTGTAAATACAATCTTTGCAGTCGAACTTTTCCTTCCCTCGTGCAGTCTTCTCAATCAGATTTCTGCACACAGTTTCATGATCCAGTCTTATCCTCCCAGAAGCAAACAACCTTCACATCAAAACGCTCAGCCTTCTCTCAAGTCTATTTTCCTGCCACACTCTTCCCAGTTAAACTTCCCCATCCCCTTTTAACACAGGTTTCACTGCAAGTGTCTTTCAAACGCACGAAGCTCGAGAAGGGTCTTGAGGAATGGGAACGAGGCAACAGCTAACCAGGAAAATGTTTTCAACTTTCTAATTTCCCCAGACATTTCCAGAGCAATCAGGTGGACCAAAGTTTCCTCAACTTCAGCGAATTCTTTGATTGGGACGCAAATGAAACCAAATAAGCCTTAAACACGACACCGATTCCGGTTGAGAATGCCAAACACTATTGAAGTGTCAGTGTCCCAGAGTCAGCGACTTAATTATTCCTTACATTTCCTGTTTGTTTCTGGGCTGTAATGGAAGCTGGTGTTGATATGAGAGAGAAATAAATTGCCAATACATCGGGTGTGTCGGAGAGAATTATTATTATTATAATCAAAAGAAGCGCTAAACCACAAGGGTTATACAGCGCGTGTCGGAGAGAAGTGACAAATCATAGAGAGATAGAGAGACAGAGAGAGAGAGAGACTTAAGTAGTTGAGGAAAGCAGTTAGCAGAAGACCTTACTGTCAAGACTATTTGAACAGCTACTTATAATCCTGTGTAAACATTTGATGTTAGAATCAAGCAAAAGGTTCTGTCCCCGCCCCCATCTCCACTACACTGCCTGCTTGAGAAGTGAAGAGCCATATTGCATTATAAAAACGTGCATGGATATTTAATAAAAAAGATGTAAGCAGAGTTTAAATGTAAAAAAATAACCACATCTAAACCCAACATTATATCTAGCTGAATATGATATTTGCAACTGCACGTCCAGCCAGTTCTAAAAAGGACTGAACTATTTTTAGAGTTTTTTGCAGTGTTCAGTCATTTAAAAAACTGTACACTCATTTGACTTGCACTTCTTGCCTAGGAGTTTTATGTCGTTGTTTACTGTTATTAACTCTGCACTTCGTAAAGTTTCTCATCTTGGTTTATATCAAATCTCACTAGTGTTTCAAGGCTTTGAAATAAAGTTTGCCGTCGTCTTGAATCTTTCTTCAAAGTGATTTTTTAATTTAGGTAGGAGCTTTATTGCCTTTCTCGCGTCTCCAGATTATCTTCGTTTTTCTCTGCATTATTTCAGGTTCATATTATTTTTTTCTGCATCGGCTGAAGTATACCATCTTTTGTGTAATTCTTGAACAAAATCTAGAAGGAATATTCGAGGCGAGTTCTGACGAGTTATACTTCAAGTATTTTAACTGGTATTCTGTAACCTCTAGTATTCCATCTTGTTCTACAATTAGATGGTGCATTTCTAGCCTAATCACTATATATTAATGGTACACAAAACTGACAAGCAGATGAATAAGACCTATATGCAAGAGTTGGGTATTATCTGTTTCAATTCCTATATCCAGGATACAAGTCTCCATCCTCGGTCATCTACTATATATATATATATATATATATATATATATATATATATATATATATATTTAATGAAATCAAAACTGATCGACTGAACAACACCTTTCAAGACTAAGGGACTGATCACCTTTCACTACATGTCTTCCACCATCTCCAGTAATTATTCTCTGTAATTGATAAAACCACTGGTTGGTGAAACGTTACATAATAAAAATAGTCAAGTGTCGCCCAATAACTGTTCATTTTTGCGTGATCTGGCATATTTGATATTCTCAGTACACCTTGGTTAGGTTAAAGTATATTCACTTATATTTATGTATAATTTACAGCAACAAAATTGGTGATTTATGTACGGCAGCGCTAGGCGTATATCTGGGAGCGCGCACTTTCACCCCAACGCTAAGGATGGGCTGAGCAGTGTGTTGTGTTTGCTACCAGTAGTTAGACATTATTGTTAATGACAGTGGTAGCACCTTGGGCTCACCATAGTGACTCTTTGTCACTATCATATTCCCAAGCATCCACAAGTGTTGTCGTGTAGTATAAGTCTCTCCCTACTATCCAACAGCGTCTCCACCTAGCCAGCTACTAACACCATCCGTGAAAACCAATCTCCTCACCCCGACGCCTCCAAATGAAAAATGATAAAGCAGAGAAAGGAATAAAATCTGAAGAATCCTTTTTTCCCATTTCGATTGGACGTAACTTGAGAGAGAGAATTGACGAGTCCGCGGAGACGCACTTTTCCGCTCTCGTTCTTGCCTCCAAGGAACTGGCAGGAGGAAATAATGAATACCATGGAGTTTGTGTCACGCATCATTCATTACTCTGTTCCTCCTTTACAAATTATATCCTTCTGGCACGCAGCGATGTCTCGTCTCGAGTCTATATATAAAAAAACACTTTTATACGCAATCTTCATAATTTTCGCATGCCACCAAATTATATCATTGGAGGAACGCTAAACCTGTAGGAATCATATATATAGCCAGGGGAATGGGAGGTAATTAGGTTTGATCCCAGGAAATAGAGGGGTAGCTTACATTCTATGGATCAATAGCCTTGACCAGCATCAACAACACTACCATTTTTTTGTAATTGTACATATCTACTGTACTCTATCACTGTTATATACCTGTTACTGGTCTCGACAGTTTTACTACTCCCGCGGACTAGCCATGAGTCAAGCTACTTTTGTGCAAGCCTGGTCAACTAGGCTGTTGACGGTTGGCGGCTCGCTGGTCCACTGTTAACAGCTTGAATCAAACTGTTTTCCCTTTGAGGAAGGTAGACTGCTGTGCGCAAGCTTTCATCCTTAATTTAATCATAAGTATAGGGCTAGGGTAGTGTGTGAAGTAACTGGTGCTACTGACTTCTCGTACCTAGACAGAGTGATGTTCAAGAACAGCTGTTTGTTTGAATCATAGAAACTTCAAGTCATGGTATCACTAAATTGCTTGTTCCATGATAGGGGTGAATATAATATTTCGATAGCTTTATTCAGTGCCTTGAATTTAAATGTACATACACATGTGAATACATACACAAACACACAATTATATATATATATATATATATATATATATATATATATATATATATATATATATATATATATATATATATATATATTAACGAGACTGACCATATCCCACCAAGGCAGGGTGACCTAAAAAGAAAAACAAAAGTTTTTCATATATATATATATATATATATATAATATATATATATTATATATATATATATATATATATATATATATATATATTGTGTGTGTGTGTGTGTGTGTGTGTGTGTGTAAGCAGCACTCGCCATGTGCAGTTGTCGCAACCTATTAATAAATCTGAAAATACTTCTACTCACAAATTTTAACATGACTTAACTCCGAGAGCAAACTGTGATAAGAGAGAGAGAGCCACTGACAGTATATAAGACTTCAAAGTTTTCAAACTTCAGATTATATCATCTTGGGTCTCTTCTTACTCGTCCTCGTCCATGCACACTTTCTAGTGGAAGTTCCAGAGTGTCCGCTTCTTATCCACTTCTCCATCTTCACATATCAACCAACCACAGTTTTCTGATTAAACTTGAAAGTCTTTTCAGATTTCTTCCAAAGTGTTGCTTGATATAGTTCACTCTCTTTAAAGTGATATTCCAATAGTGCCTCACCATGACTAAGGGAATTAGCTTCATGAAAGCATTTTAAACTATAAAAAATGCAAGAATAACATTTAAACAAAGGTTTGCATTTTGTTGTATGTATTTTTAACTATGAATTGTAAATTTAAGGTTTCATCACCTTTTATATTATCTCACCTTATAGTATGTTATTTATGCACATTATTTTTTGCATAAGTGGAATAACACGAGGACTTGACTCACTGTCCTAGACTGCCTGCAATACATTGTGTGTTAGCTACCATTTTGTCCTAGGCACATGTCGATTAGACACTAGGCCTGTTGTATATGCGTGCGTGTGTGCGTGCGTCTCGTCTTTTTTGTAATTACGTACAACCCACACACATAAGCAACAGGCTAAATGTCTATCGACATGTGCCTTTGACAAATGTCAACTAACACTCACAATCTACTGAGAATATATGTTAAGCCAAAATTGTAAAATGCAGCACATGTGTGGTGTTCACACCTACAATAGCATGTGGGTTAGTTAGAAAAGGTCTAAAGAAGAACTACAAGTGGCTTTTTTCTATGAGCCTACAATGTTTTATCCCTTCATAAACATGATAAAATGACACATTTATCACGAAAATACATGATGACCTTGTGTAGTACATAAATTTGACACGTGTAGAACTAGGATATTTCCTAAGACTATTGGACATGGAATGTTTTTGAGTCCAATACGCTGACGTGAAGCAACAGTCAATACAGTCAGTGAACAAGATAGGATTGAGTGTGGTGCTATCAGCTAACTTGTGACGCCAACCATCACCCTGTTTATTCTCATCTCTGTAGTGGATTGAAAAAAATTCTATGATCGACACGTCTCAATAAATATCCTTGTAGCACATGTATATTATTTACATAACTGCTGGTACCTGGTACCATCTTCCAACGAGTTACACCTATATAAAATAATAAAAATATATATAATATAATTTCTGCATTACTGCAGTTTAGACTGATTATCTAATGGCACAATTTATCACAAGAAAAAAATGGTGTTATATCATCTCTTGATTTTTAAATCTTTCATATATGCCACAAGACAATCTTTACGCCTCCTTTTGGTTTAATGAATGAAACAGTCGACTTCCAAACCTGTAGCATCTATCTTCATGCTTCCTTATTCAACAAAATCTTTTGATGTATCCTGGCAAGACTTTCAATTTCAGTGAGTCGTACAAGTTACTTTTACAGCCAGTGCTGCATGCTTCAGGAAGACTTGATTTACTCTGGTAATCACCGCAAACCAACTGGCTGTCTACATCATATTTGTCTATTTTGTAACTTAGACATTTTAAAGCAAACGAAATAACCTGTGAACTGCAAAACGCTGACTAAAAAAGCTCCAGCTCAAAAACAATAATTATGACGATTTAGTAGACAACAGATAAACAATGAATGAACCTGTAGAATAAAAGTAATTGAATTATCGACAAATGTTGTAAAAAGAACAGGTTGACAAAGGATATTTATGTAAATATTATACAAGACGCAAGAGAATGAAGGAATAGATGAGACATTTCAAACAATCGTTCAGATAATACGAAAGTTGAAGATCAGATGGTTACAGAGCGCTGAGAGTGAGATAAATATAGTGAGAAAAGCGCTAGGGGTACATGCCTCTGGCTGTTAAAAGTTTATCCTATATAAAAGTTATCAGAGCTTTAGCCAGGAACCGACAAAAAGGAAAGACCCCAGTGACACTGTGGTAGGGTTCCTTTCCTGTTTCTTCTTTACTCCACTTTCGTTTCTAAAAAACAACTTTACATTAAAATTTGTAAGGACTTATGCGAGATGTTATTTGCGGCAACACAACCACATTCTTAAGTTTTATATTACATTTTGTGTTAGTGTACTGCAGATTTACTTCTATTTTTATATAAAGTTTTCTTAATAAAAACACTCTCGAAATGAATTCATAAGGGTTATTCTTGAATAATAAATATACGGAGTTTTGTCTACGGAGGCATTTGAGGTGATGCTTCAGGACAGAATCTAGCGACATGCGGTTTATTGCCTTTTATTGTGAAGACGCTTCGTCCACCAGGATCTTTTATAAATTCTCGTCCCTCGTAGACGAAAAGTCTTGGCAAAAAAATGTTATAAATCGCATGTGTTTTGGGTACATGAGTACTATAATATTTATCTGTTTCTCAGTAATGCTTTTGAGAAAGCTCCATGTGTGAGACTGATGAAAGAGTTCCTGGTACTGAAGATTAAATTCTCACTTATCAAGGTATGGCTGACGAGCAATAAAACGTTTGCATGTTAATAAGACATGAGCGGTACTAATATATGTACTGAGGAGGCGTTTCGCTCCTGGGAGCTCTGTCAATCCATTAGTTGTTGTTGCTAGTGTATTCGTCAGGAGCATTGTCTTTACACTGGTCTCTGCTACACTGATTCGTCAATGGCTCCTGAAAGACTGACAGTGTTTATACAAGTGGGGTACTAATTACAACCCTATGGCAGGAGCCCCTACGGTAAGGGCCCGGTTTGCTATAGAGGTGAAACAAGGCTTATATAGTGGTCAGGAGGGAGAATGGTATAGTGATAATGACAAATGTCAGTAAAAGGGAACGTTTCACCACGGGTGAAACGAAGAGGCCAGACGCAGCGGGCAGGGCTTCCTACCCGCCTGATCCTCGCGTCTTACAAGAGTAGAATCAATTTATCTAAACCCTCTGGTGTTATGGACGATAATATTGGTGGAAACTATATTAACACATTCCAGAGAAGTTTACGTAGACTGTCGTCGCTGGTGATAGGTTAGATCTCTTCGAACTTCAAAACATGATAAAGTAATTTTCGGTGGATGACGCAGACACTGTTATGGTCATCTCTACCACACGCAAATTTGTGTTCTCTTACACGGTATTCCAAGCCACTCGAGGCTTGTTTCTTGAAAATGGTACAAAATACCTACAAGTTGAGGGACTGACCACCTCACATCTCCAAGGTTGATGGACTGAGTAAATAATTTTCACTTTACTACCACACCTGCTGCCACCGTATATGACTGAAGCCTACTGTGTAGGCGAACTGTTTCACGTGTCTTAATCATCCACTCTAGGTTTTCCCCTCATCCTCCACATGGGATTACACACACTCCTTATTTATATTCAAAGAGTCTGATGGTTACCTTTTTTAACTAGTTTTTTTAATGTTGTGGACGTCAGGGTGGTTACGTTGCCATTGTTCCAGGCGATGGTGTTACTGTGTTCCTCACTAACATCACGATAGAGAAGAGGAAGAGGGAGATTAGTGGGAAATGGTGGGAGAAGAAAAAGAAGGTAAGAGGAAAAGGGAAGGAAGAGGGCGAGGTGGATATGGAAAAAGGAGGTAGAATATGGAGAGAAAAGGGAGCAGAAACAAAGGGAAGTCGAATAAGACTGGAAAAATGAGGAAGCAGGAGACGTGAAAGATAAAAAATGACAGAGTAAGGAGATAGATTGAGAGAGGGAGAAAATGTTATCAGGTTAAAAAATATTCACTGTTTTACTTTCCCTTGAGTTTTTGTAAACAAACTCTGGATACTTGAATCATTGATTACAAGACTTCAAAATATCAGATACATTTGTTACGACTGAACATAAGAAGAAAGGAGTCGACCCACTGTCATAGTCCGAGAAAAGAGCGACCAAGATGCATTTTTTATAACACACCAGCCGTTTCCCACCGAAAAAGCTTGACCCGTAAAAACACATTCATCATTATTCATTCAACAGCTGATTTGTCTGAAGCGCGAAAACATTACAATTCCAGTGGCCCTCCGAACTGTGCAGGCGCTGTACTTCCCACTTTTCAAACTAATGCAAATTATATAACACTGATATTTTATACACTATGAGCCTGAATATTATGTCAAGTTGGTAGACTAAATCACCAGAAAAACCTGAGTTTTTTACTTTTTATTACATAAATCTCATGAAGATTTATTTACTAATAAAAAAAGGGGAGATCCGTGAAAATTTAATTTTTTAACCCAAGAAACAACACACCACAATTACTTATTGCCACAGATGCTTATTTTCTAGCCTATTCAAATGTAAATTAAATTATCATAAATTAACATTTTAAAGAAATTATCCCTCGATTCTTTACAGGCGAAAAAGGTACATCATAATTTACACCTGGAAAATTGAGGGACTGATTTCAAATCTGCACACAGAAATCACTCCCTGGATGTTACACCCTGCTTTTCATTGGGTGTACCATCCACTCAGTGAAAAGCAGGGGTGCAGAGAGTACATAGAGAAAGCACAATAAGTGTTAAGGGCCCAAGGTTGTTCAACAGACTCCCATCATACATAAAGGTCATTACCAATAAACCCCTGTCTTCAAGAGGGAACTGACAGATACCTAAAGGCAGTGCCTGACTAGCCGGGGTGTGGTTCGACACGTTGGATTGCGTGTGGCCAGCAGTAACAGCCTGGTTGATCAGGCCCTGGTCATAGGCCGGGCCGCGGGTGCGTTGACCCCGGAACTCCCTGCAGGTAGACTCCAGGTTGGTAGACCTCCGTCTCTATCCCCCGCTCCACTACCTAAACAAGTACACCTTTACCTTTCAATCTCCTGTATATCTTACGGGCATTTCTTACATGTAACTAATTTACAAACTCCTTGAAGCTGTCTCGACAGCCTCCTATTTTTCCTAAAGTTTTTAACCCTTATTTTTGTTGCCAGCGTAAATGTATTAGCCACTCCCCAACCCCTGCTTATACACTGAAGAAGAGTCATCTACTGAATAGAAAATCATACCTTGCCTTTATATGAGTTTTATTTAATAAACGTTCTGCTGTATGTACCTTTTTCTATCATTTGTTGACGTAACTTTTCACTTCAGCCGCTTCCTCTTGTGGTAATTAAAAAATAGGACGTATGAGGCCATGGAAGCCTCACTATAGGACGTAGGACATGGAAGCCGCACTATAAGACGTAGGAGGACATGGAAGCAGCACTATAGGACGTAGGAGGCCATGGAAACCGCATTATAGGACGTAGGAGGACATGGAAGCCGCACTATAGGACGTAGGAGGCCATGGAAGCCGCACTATAGGACGTAGGAGGACATGGAAAGCCGCACTATAGGACGTAGGAGGCCATGTAAGCCGCATTATAGGAATTTTTAATAACAGTAATGGATTGTTTACACAAACATGAGTCATAAAAACATTACAATGTAGTTCGTGTGCATTTATTATCATTTACAATGCCTCATATATAGCAAGTTACGATTGTATTTAGGCAAGGTAGAGTGGATAAATACATTGACTTTCCTGAACTCTGTGAGTGAGGTGTCTCTGATTTTTTTTTTTTTGGGGGCATTCGAGCACAATCACGAGGGTGTGACAATAGACTCTCTAATAAAGTTTACATTTAGTTAGTTCAACATCAGCTGATGGTGTCAACTTCCAGAGGTACCTGTTAACCCAATCCAAACACTGACAGTAGTGACATCCAAGAGTCTGCTGACTTGTTGGATACATCATTAAATATGCGGCTTTTTGTGACAGAAGAACTAAATAGAGTCAGTCTCCCAATTCCTCAAGCCAAAAAAGTTCAGATGAAGTTGTTTTCGTATTACTGTCCTCAATCTACTAGTTGACAGTCCAAAGCTGTAATCTACTCTGTCTCACCTTAAAGGTACACACCTTTGACAATTCATCACTTTATGATGCATTTGAAGGGGAAGATAAGAGGAAATCCACAAAAATTGTACTACTGACTCCACTGTCCAGTTTTGCCATACCCGTGTGACCTCCGACATCGACATATCACAGTTGTTACACTGAGTTAAGGCATATATAGACAGAGAATCTCTTAGTTAAGGTGTTAACTTTACATAAATGAAAATATTTGAATGTAAGGAGTACAGCAAACAGTCCAGTTGGGAGGGTTGAAACCCAATTGTTGATGCGAGCTCCATTTTTATCGCTGCATAACACCGGCACCAATGCGTTGGTGGACGGAGTCATCTACATAATTTATGGAAGAGAATTCTCTGACTAAAGCATCTATTCAACATGATGTATCATACTCGGCATCAAGCACGAGACGTAAGGAGGAAAAGAATAGTGATCTGGAAAAAGGTAATTTCTCCTGGTGTAAGAATGTGTGTTGCATTACCTGACGGAGGTCACGTATATTGTTTATTCTGAAGCTTGTTGCAGGTTTTGATTCATATGAAGAAAGTCTTGGGAGCAGGTGTTTAAGGGCTTTCATGGATTTGCTTGAATATATTAACATCAATGAAGGAATTTCTTTCTGTGGTACAATATGTGATACTTGCAATATTAAGGTTCCTCCGCATATTGCTATTTTGGTAGTATATGGACATTCTAGGATGATCCTCACTCTTCATTCTACATTTTTTCCATCCCTCCAAGTCTCCTGTCTAGCCCACGAGCAAGCATGGGTGCAAAATAGTTAACTAGTGATGGGATGTAGGAAAATTACGTAATTTAACAAGTTAGTCTCGCTGCCATAACCCAGAAAGCAACAAAATGTGATTTTTCTTTCTTTATAAGATAAAAAAAAATATTTCCTTAACAGCCAGAGGGAATTGCATAGAAAATATCACGTCGTTCACTGAAGACGCAATGACGTTCCATTAAAATTTTTGCATAATACCCCAATTTCTTTATATTCCAAAGAGGCATGATACGACCATTTTTTTATTAAAACTGGAAAGTTAGCGTCTATTTAGATCAATTAAAAATTAAACCTCAGTGTTAAGATAGACCAGTGTTAAAGAAAGAGCTGATATTAAGAGATATTTCCAAGTAATTGTAAGAAAAACAATAACCCAATTTGTCCAATAAAATTGGCAAATTGTATTCTAAAACTTTAGTACGCTATGAAGACAGATGACATACCAGTGTTATAGTAAAACCCTTAGTATTAAATAAAGTAAAAATATTACTAAACGGCTGAATTAGCGTCAGACCAAGTCCAGTTACTAAATGTGTCTTCAAGGATAAACAACTAGACCTCGGTGAAGCTAAGGCCGTCAACAGACCACCAGGCTAACACAATACCTCAACAGGCACTAGTATTCAGGTTATCGGAGAAAAACAACGCTAATAAGGGAAAGAGAATGGTTAGTTTATTAGGTTTAAATCCTATCGACTACACTAGGGGCATGAAGGATGCGTGTTATTTGTTCGAGTCCCCCCCCCCATCCGCAGTCATAAATACTTTTTATACCTGACAGAATGAAGGAAACTGTGTATATGTCGTGCCAAATAAGTAAAACTTGCGATTTTGGCTTCTTGCCGAATAGGACAAGCGAAAATTTGTGTATGCAATAATTTCGCAAAATTCATTCTGAACCTAACGAAAAAAATATATTTCATTGTGTTTATTATTAAATTATTGTAAACTCATATAAAATATATTTAGTTGGATTAAGCTAAATTTTAAATTGCGATTGTTATAATAAGGGTAGGTAAGTTTCCTAAGGTTCTTTTGGTACATCATTAACTGTTATATTAACATAAATGAAAAATATATATCTTTAAATGTATAAAAGAAAATTTTAGAAAGGACTTAATTTTAAATGAATTCTTGCTAACTGACCAGTTTTATCTATTCGGCACGACATATATATATACCGAAATACATTCCCTCGGTGTATATTTACTGCTACTCTCACTCCATACACATCGAGACACCCATAGATTATATAGAAAATGAAAGACGAGCTTTACATGAGGAAATATAGAGATTTCTGAGTGGCCACGAGACAGCAGTACATGAGAAACCATATAACAGGCGGGGCTTGAACCGCGGTTAGAGAGTATAGTTTGTTTGCAATCGTGTCATTACGATTTCATGAATCAGGAACATGAGGTTGCCAGATACTCAAAAACAAGAAGTCTGACCTCAGCTAAGAGCGAAAACCCTTTCTGGATTTCCATTAACAATTAAGAGGCTGACAGGACAAAATGGTTGATTGTAATGGGAGAGACTGAGGGAGAGAAGGGACGTTAGGTTATAGTTCATTAGCCTAAAATTAGTTTGAAGCTGAAGTGACAAACAGAAAGGTGGAAATAAACCATATACACAGTTTTGAGGATGGGTAAGAACTATAAGGTAGGAAATTATTGAAACTGGTCATACACAGTTAAGACGAGGGACCAATAGCTGATATTCCATACCGTACTAAAACTAGGCTAGCGCAAATATTGAGAATCTAATGATGTTTCTATCATTCCACTTGCAATATCCAACTAAATTTGTTGATTCAAGTCCTTATTTCAGTGCGACACATTTAGTTATTTATATACACAAGTTGGAGAATAAATAACAATATCGCGAGTGAAAAAAAATCATAAGCCAAGAAAAAAATAGAAAACATGAGACTTTTCGGTTAGCAATGTCAGTCAACATCCTTCTTGATTTTCCATTTTCACTGTTAGCCCAATTCTCTAAGTGTTCAGCATATTACACGAACTCTGACCTTTCATGGGTTCTCCCTTTCCACCAGACCTCAACTTTCCACCTGCAATTTCGTCCTGGGTACCTCGCACTGCCTCTCACTGCCCTTCTCCACGCCACGCAAACCCTTCAGGCAATTAATTCCTTTTCCATGCCAGGCCACTACTATCTATCATCCTTTCCCATACCATACCGAATCTAGGAAAAAAAAAAACTCACAGGAAAAGTGTCACAGAAAAATGTATTTCAGGCAAGTCGGGTCACGGTGAACAGAACAATTCTTTGTTGTAAAAAAAAAAAACTTGTGTAAAGTTCATGATATTTAAAGTATATATCGTGAACTGTACACATATGTGTTTTCCCACAGCTAGTCATTATCATCATACTATTTACAAGCAATGTTTCTCCATGCCACACTACACTTCTCATCAGCCTTCTTGAAGAAGACTCAATCCAATACCGAGACATGAAAATGCTGACTTTTATATCAGAAACAGCGAGGTGGAAGCAAGAGTACCAAGAAGATGACGAGAACAAGAAGAATTAGTAGTAGTAGTAATAATAATAGTAGTAATAGTAATAGTAGTAAAAGAAATAGTAGTAAAAGTAATAGTAATAATAGTAGTAATAGAAGTAGTAGTAGTAATAGAAGTATTAGTAATAATACAAGTAGTAGTAATAGTAGTAGTAGTAGTAATAGAAGTAGTAGTAGTAATAATAGAAGTAGTAGTTATAATAGAAGTAGTAGTAATAATACAAGTAGTATTAAAAGAAGTAGTAGTAATAGTAGTCACGTCAGCCCCGCCAATGCTGACGTCACCACTACTACCACAACCATCAGATTAAATCACATCTCTCGTTTATATGACCACTTCTATTATTTTTAGTCATCGCTGGGGGGGGGAGGCGCTGAACCATTAGGGATCATACAGCGCTTGGAGATACATGTTGCACATGTGTCTTATTCACCAACTTGTTACATGATCCCTCTCCATGCCACACCACTCTCCATAATGATTCTCAGACACGTACAGATATAAAAATCAAAATTATTCGTAACCAAATTGTCCTCAAGACGAAGATTTAAACATGGTATCACCATGGTATCATCATTTCAAAGTTAATGAAATGATGTTGCAATCTTAGAGATAGCAAAAGACTTACCTGATGGGGAGATGCCACAGGTGACCTACTACAGGAGATGTCCAAGTATATTTACATCGGCAATGTTATCAAGCATCTCCTTCAAAGAAAATTCCACAGCTGAAGCTGCATCAAATATTTCAAGGAAATCAACGAGTCTCGGGCCACATCAATCCATAGTTTGTGAAGCAAAGTGCATCTTCTGTCAGAAAACAAACAAGTACTTGCGAGTCTTAGTGCACTTAACTAAAAACGAATGAGAATATTAGAAAAGCTGCAGTCAAAACAGTGGACAAGAAAAGGCTTGTTATTGTTAGCTGCCGAAGATTACTACTGCAGGTCTTGAACAGGTATTAGGTATCTAACTGTTGCACATGTCTCTGATCTACTTTTCGATGGGACAATAATGCTACTAAGGTAAAGCATGTGAGCGCAGAGAAATATTCGTGCAGTGAACTGTTCACTTTTATCAGAGGAGAACTGCCAATCCTGTTGTGGTGCCTCTGACTGACCTCAACTCTCGACTTGTGCAGGTACGAGTGTTTCTGGTGTCACCCAGGTGAAAGCCTCGACAAAGTAAACCACCGTCTAAGCTGGAGGCCGAGTTTAGAGGAGCACTTCACATTTTTCAAATAGAAAAGGGGGAAAACAAAGGACAACCTTTCTATGTGTCAGCTTGCAAAAGCATATCATGCACTCGAAGCAGAATCGCAGGTAATGAAGTCAGCCATACGAGATGATGCCAAGAATGAGGATGACAGTCACACATCGTCACCAAAAATAACAGAACTGGAACACAAGAAGAGCAGCATCCCTGCTTCACTGACCTAGTTCCTTCACATATAACAGAGGCACAACCAAATGTGCAAACCGACCTCATAGTGCAGCGAACCGCCGACTCCTTCGGCCAGGGATTAGTATATGCCATCACCTGTGGCAAACCAAAACACATAATTCTGTCCTTTGCTGTGAAATCACTGACAGGAATGTTGAACTGATATATACTGTATGTCGCTAAAGATGGCACCACATAGTCTTTGCTGGAGAATAACAATATAATCGTAGAACTTGAAAAGAATCAAAGCCTCTTTCTAAACCCTAAGTATAAGCCATATTTCCGGGAGTATACCTCACTGACGTTGTGGATGGTACCTTGATTCCAAGGACTGATGGAATAATTGACAAGATACCTCTGGTATGCCAACATTACGAAGACAAACGTGAAAAGGCAGCCAACAAAATATGTATTTATAAGATAGTCCATGAACAAGTAAAAATAAAATGAAGACCAAAAAGACACAATACCGTGACTGAAACAATACACAAATAACCCCCAACGCTGACTAGTCAGTGGTTCAAGTCGGGACGGCCGAAACGTCGTCACAAGTTTCTTTCTCGTAGGTGTGGGTTATTTGTGCAAAAACAAAATGGATAAACTCAAGGTGGAGGAAACTTATTTGACAAAATTTGACATAAACGTGATGAGCAAGGTTGAGGCACGGATGTAATCACTACCGCGGCCAACGTAATGGTGGAGGTATCTGCGTGAAATCTTTTCCCAGAGTAAAGCACTAGACTAGTGTACCGCACATTCTGGAAAGTCTCACAATCATCTCAGTACAACGCTGACATAAACCATCAAGTAACTGTAAAGAGCGTCGTCTATACTAAAAGAAAGTGAATGCAGTTCTCTAACAAACTGGCACCGAATATATTACCACAGACGTATATTTAACTTCCCAGATGAAACTCACCAAACTGGGGAGGATGGAATGCAGGAACAGCAGCGTTGATACCACATCTTCTACGTCCTTGTGATATGCCTGTCTTTCCTTAAGTTGGTCTAGCTTTTAAAATGAAAAATGTTCTGTGCCTCGAAAAATAAAGTGTACCATATTCTGATGAATTCCATGCTAGTCTCTCCGACTTTAATGGATTGACTCCCAGTGGAAATAAGTTACGCCTTCGCTCATTGTCACTGGCATTGGTGCACTCACAGACTCCCAAATTACCTTTCCAGACGTATTTTCTTCTCTGAAGTAGTTAAAATAAAGTTAATTCTATTGATATTCCTAACTGATTGTTGTATATGAATCCAGCTGTATTTAGGGTGGTATTTTAATTTGTGAGAAATATTAAAATTTCTCCTGATGCAGGTCTTAAGTCACCTGGGCTTCGTTGACTTTCCAGTCCTCAATGTAAAGAAATACAGTTTTCTGTATGAGACGTGATCGTAGGACTTTCACACCGTATACACAACAGCACAAAACCTAGTTATTATTAGGTACCTGAATTTTTCTTATTACTGCCTCCAACTTTCGTTTGTTATGCTCACGACTCTAGAACGTCTCATTCAATCAACTTAAAATTTTCAACACTTGTGTATGCTGATAAGGACCAGATTCTTGGAACTGGCATGTTCCAAGATAACTTCTGGAACCTTCAGAAGTATATATTCAAACGTTCAAAAATCGTCTCTTGATGCGTCAAGCCCTAAATGCCTGTATATTTATATTTATATTAGGCTATGTGGGTAACAGTTTGCCATTTTTAAAGCATTTTTATTAAATTGGAGTTTATAAAAAAAAATTATGGGATTGTAGAAAATTGGAAAAAGTTTTTTTTTAGGGCATATTTATATTTAGTGAGAATAGATTTTCCTATTTTAAGAGATAACATGAGAATGACGCTTCAAATTAGTTTCAAAGGATGGTGTTTCTTAACGGAAGGTTTAAATTAAATTTGGCTTGTGTATGTCCTAATCTGCCATTTATATGAAGAATTGTTATATTAATTTCCATTTGATGAACTGTGAATGCCTGTCTGATACGCTTCATATTTTCAGAGTTGATGTCTAAAGTGCATCACAAGCATGTGCACCACACTGTGCACTGAAGTACTGGGGACCGGGTTGATGCAATAACAGGATACCTTTCTCGGATCGTCCAGAGACCGAGAAATGTATAAGGATCATGCAGCACCTTGAGAATGAGAAGCAATCAGGTCTGATTCGAAAAATATAAAGGCAGCTCCAGTTCTTTTATATATATATTATATATATATATATATATATACCGTATTTCGCGGTTTATAAGACTTGTTTTAGTTTCAATGGCTGGGAGAGTTACAACACACGCCACACCCCAAACTTATAGCTACTGTCACTGACCTTCAGTTTATAGGACGCAGGGTGGTTTTTAGAGTCATTTTATGAAAAATGCGTCTAATAAGCCGCAAAATACGGTTATATATATATATATATATATATATATATATATATATATATATATATATATATATATATATATATATATATATATATATATATATATATTACATGCATGGGATAACAGGTATATCTTGCTACTTCTATTTACACTTAGGTCACACAACACATGCATGTACATACATATATATTTACACACCCATATGGGTTTTCTTCTATTTTCTTAATAGTTCTTGTTCTTTATTTCCTCTTATCTCCATAGGAAAGTGAAAAAGAATGCTTCCTTCGTAAGCCATGTATATCATGAAAGGCGACTAAAATGCCAGGAGTAAGGGGCCAGTAACCCCTTCTCCTGTATAAATTAATAAATTTAAAAAGAAAATTTTTTCGTTTTTCTTTTAAGGTCACCCTGTCTGGGTGAGATACGTCCCCTTCTCCGCGAATATGCTGTACTTTTATTAAGACAAAGACTGAACAGACTCCAGGCTGAGGGACTGATTACCTCAAACTCCTTTTCATCTTCCATTTTTCAGCTCCGTACTGGACTAAGGAAGCCACTGGTTAGCGAAACGTTTCCATAGTAAAGATACCCAAGTGTCTCATTCATCAACCTGTCTGTTTTCTAAATAGTTTATACATAATTATATTTTTTCCGCAACCCCCCCCCCCATCCCTAAACGTAACGTGCTAAAGAGGAAAAAAACAGAGGAATCCTCTGTGTCCCCTTCCCCCCCAGTATAACTAATTAAAGAATAGAATTATACTTTGTTACCCTCACTGTAAACGACCTAAAGAAGAAAGAGTTAGATAAAGCCGCTGGTGGCCCCTTTAATAGCCTATATAGAAAAAAAGCCAAAGGTATCCACTGTTCTCCCCAGTGTAGCATCTAAAGAGGAATAAGCCAGACGGAACCTGTGTTCCCACTCGCCCTCTGCAGAGCTGGAGGAAATATGCAGCATAATTTACAGTTCATAAACATTTCATTATAATCTGGAGCAGTACTCTACTTAATAAAGCTCCGAGCATAACTGGGGTGGTAGTAGGAAAAAAAATGTTCATAGGATTAACATGGAAGTTTCCCTCGTGTGCCTCATATTATCTTCTCTGAAGCTATGATATTATCATGGGATTAGCTAAGATCTTACGTTGCATGTACAGGCTATGTACAACGGGATGTATCTGTGTATACGCTGAAAGTTTATTTTAATTCCTCTTTCAGGGACTGATGTACACTGGACTGTGGTTATATGTAGCTTTACTGGCCGTCGTGTAATTGACACGCGTTAAACTAAATAACCAAACAAACCTATGATGCATGTGTTTATATATTAAACGTTTATATATATCACTAGTTTGTTATATGATACATATAACAAACATATTTGTGTATCATATAATACACACAAAATCTAATAAAGATGTACCAGGTACACTGGTATGTGACCATGCTGTTGATGGCATATAGTACGTTTTACTTGCTAAGCAGGAAAAACGTTTAGTCTATAGATATAACCGGTGAGATGTTGGCAGACACGTCCTGGAGTATACCTGGAGGGTGTTCCAGTGGTCAACGCCCCCGCGGCCTTTTCTATGACCAAGCCTCGCGGTGGATCAGGGACTGATCCACCACCCTGTTACTGCTGGCCGCACGCAAATCGACATACGAACCACAGCCCGGTTGGTCGGGAACTGACTTTAGGTGCCTGTCTAGCTCCCTCTTGAAGACAGCCAGGGGTCTATTGGTAATACTCCTTATGTATGCTGGGAGGCAGTTGAACAGTCTTGGGCCCCTGACACTTACTGTGTTATCTCTTAGCTTACTCGTGGTGCCCCTGCTTCTCATTGGGGAATGTTGCACCGCTTGCCGTCTTTTGCTTTCGTAGGGTGTGATTTCCGAATGCAAATTTGGGACTAGTCGCTCTTAAGATTTTCATAGTGTATATTATCATATATCTTTCTCGCCTGCGTTCCAATGGGTACATGTCAACGTTCCCAGTAATTTAGGTTCTTTATTGGACTTATGCGTGCTGTGAGAGTTCTCTGTATATTCTCCAGGTCTGCAAATTTGCCTGCCTTGAAAGGGGCCGTTAGTGTGCAGCAATATTCCAGCCTAGAGAGAACCAACGATTTAAAGAGAATAATCATTGGCTTGGCATCCCTAGTTTTGAAGGTCCTGGTGTGAACTTCAAAACAAATATTTAACCAACCTCCAACCACTCAAAATTATAGTATTTAATTTTTCTGCTAACTTTGCATGACCATAGCATGTAACTACCAGGTCATAAAAATTACATTTTTACCACCCTTCCCTTAGGTAATATGAAATATAACTCGCTTGTTGTCTTCAAGAGGGAGCTGGACAGATACCTAAAGTCAGTGCCTGATCAGCCGGGCTGTGGTTCGTACGTTGGACTACGTGCAGCCAGCAGTAACAGCCTCGTTGATCAGGCCCTGATCCACCAGGAGGCCTGGTCATAGACCGGGCCGCGGGGACGTCGATCCCCGGAATTCCCTCCAGGTAGCTTCTTTTTAAAAATGTTTGCACCAGCAGCACTATTATACAATCTATATTATGATTTATAAAATAGTGTCAGAGATAGTCTACCTCAGCAACATTCCTTATGAGGTACGAGGGTTTTATATAAACTGATTAATTCCAGGTAAATGGACACAGATGCAACTAACGTGACATTTTATTGCGGCATCTGTGTCTATTTACCTAACATTATTACTGATTAATTCAAACAGATCATTTATTATCAGGGTCCTTTGTGTTTGAAGAAGAGACAAGTGCAGAGGAAGCTTTTATTGTGTCAACGTTTCGGTCTCTAATAAGCTTCACACAGCAAAATTTCATCAATGGTGCTCTGTACTGCTGTTTTTCTTTAACACTGTCAGCAGGCCACCATCGTATCCATATTTGTTGTATCACCGTACTGACACTAGTCACACAGACGGTGATGGCCATGATTGTTGACACTGTCGACGAATCTGAAAGACCCATAGACCGTGGGCGGTGATGATCCTTCCACAGCCTAGATGGAACCTTGTGTATTGCGCTGATTCTGATTTTTATTCCCTAGTCGATGACATGGCACTAAGTATGCTGGCCTTAGAACTCACAAAACCTAAGTCAAATATATTATCACATGTATTCTTAACATCATAAATCTTAGCCTTACGTTACTATGCCTTTGTGAAGTCTCTATACATAAATTACACACACACACATTATATATATATATATATATATATATATATGCGTGGATGTAGTGCGGATGATAAGAAAGAGATGATTGCCGATGTTATGAATGAAAAGAAGTTGGATGTCCTGGCCCTAAGCGAAACAAAGCTGAAGGGGGTAGGCGAGTTTCAGTGGGGAGAAATAAATGGGATTAAGTCAGGAGTATCTGAGAGAGTTAGAGCTAAGGAAGGGGTAGCAATAATGTTGAAGGATCAGTTATGGAAGGAAAAGAGGGAATATGAATGTGTAAATTCAAGGATTATGTGGATTAAAATAAGGGTCGGATGCGAAAAGTGGGTCATAATAAGCGTGTATGCACCTGGAGAAGAGAGGAGTGTAGAGGAGAGAGAGAGATTTTGGGAGATGTTAAGCGAATGTATAGGAACTTTTGAACCAAATGAGAGAGTAATTGTGGTAGGGGACCTAAATGCTAAAGTGGGAGAAACATGCAGAGAGGGTGTAGTAGGTAAGTTTGGGGTGCCAGGTGTAAATGATAATGGGAGCCCTTTGATTGAACTTTGTATAGAAAGGGGTTTAGTTATAGGTAATACATATTTTAAGAAAAAGAGGATAAATAAGTATACAAGATATGATGTAGGGCGTAATGACAGTAGTTTGTTGGACTATGTATTGGTAGATAAAAGACTGTTGAGTAGACTTCAGGATGTACATGTTTATAGAGGGGCCACAGATATATCAGATCACTTTTTAGTTATAGCTACAGTGGGAGTAAAAGGTAGATGGGATACAAGGAAAATAGAATCAGTAAGTAAGAGAGAGGTGAAGGTTTATAAACTAAAAGAGGAGGCAGTTAGGGTAAGATATAAACAACTATTGGAGGATAGATGGGCTAGTGAGAGTGTAGGCAATGGGGTCGAAAATGTATGGGGTAGATTTAAAAATGTAGTGTTAGAGTGTTCAGCAGAAGTTTGTGGTTACAGGCGAGTGGGTGCGGAGGGAAGAGGAGCGATTGGTGGAATGATGATGTAAAGAGAGTAGTAAGGGAGAAAAAGTTAGCATATGAGAGGTTTTTACAAAGTAGAAGTGATGCAAGGAGGGAAGAGTATATGGAGAGAAAAAGAGAGGTTAAAAGAGTGGTGAAGCAATGTAAAAAGAGAGCAGATGAGAGAGTGGGTGAGATGTTATCAGCAAATTTTGTTGAAAATAAGAAAAAGTTTTGGAATGAGATTAATAAGTTGAGGAAGCCTAGAGAACAAATGGATTTGACAGTTAAAAATAGGAGAGGAGAGTTATTAAATGGAGAGTTAGAGGTATCGGGAAGATGGAGAGAATATTTTGAGGAGTTGTTAAATGTTGATGAAGACAGGGAAGCTGTGATTTCGTGTGTAGGGCAAGGAGGAATAACATCTTGGAGGAGTGTGGAAGAGCCAGTTGTGGGTGTAGGGAAGTTCGTGAGGCAGTGGGTAGAATGAAAGGGGTAAGGCAGCTGGGATTGATGGGATAAAGATAGAAATGTTAAAAGCAGGTGGGGATATAGTTTTGGAGTGGTTGGTGCTATTATTTAATAAATGTATGGAAGAGGGTAAGGTACCTAGGGATTGGCAGAGAGCGTGTATTGTTCCTTTGTATAAAGGCAAAGGGGACAAAAGAGAGTGCAAAATTATAGGGGAATAAGTCTGTTGAGTGTACCTGGTAAAGTGTATGGTAGAGTTATTATTGAAAGAATTAAGAGTAAAACAGAAAGCAGGATAGCAGATGAACAAGGGGGCTTTAGGAAAGGTAGGGGTGTGTAGACCAAGTGTTTACAGTGAAACATATAGGTGAACAGTATTTGGATAAGGGTAAAGATGTTTTTGTGGCATTTATGGATTTGGAAAAGGCGTATGATAGGGTAGATAGGGGGCAATGTGGCAGATGTTGCAGGTGTATGGAATAGGAGGAAGGTTACTGAAAGCAGTGAAGAGTTTTTATGAGGATAGTGAGGCTCAGGTTAGAGTGTGTAGGAGGGAAGGGGACTATTTCCCAGTAAAAGTGGGCCTTAGACAAGGATGTGTGATGTCACCGTGGTTGTTCAATATATTTATAGATGGGGTTGTAAGAGAAGTGAATGCGAGGGTCTTGGCAAGAGGTGTTGGGCTAAAAGATAAAGAAGCAAATACAAAGTGGGAGTTGTCACAGTTGCTTTTTGCTGATGACACTGTGCTTTTGGGAGATTCTGAAGAGAAGTTGCAGAGGTTGGTGGATGAATTTGGTAGGGTGTGTAAAAGAAGAAAATTGAAAGTGAATATAGGAAAGAGTAAGGTGATGAGGATAACAAAAAGAATAGGTGACGAAAGATTGGATATCAGATTGGAGGGAGAGAGTATGGAGGAGGTGAATGTATTCAGATATTTGGGAGTGGACATGTCGGCGGATGGGTCTATGAAGGATGAGGTGAATCATAGAATTGATGAGGGGAAAAGGGTGAGTGGAGCACTTCGGAGTCTGTGGAGACAAAGAACCTTGTCCATGGAAGTAAAGAGGGGAATGTATGAGAGTATAGTTATACCAACGCTCTTATATGGGTGTGAAGCATGGGTGATGAATGTTGCAACGAGGAGAAGGCTGGAGGCAGTGGAGATGTCATGTCTGAGGTCAATGTGTGGTGTGAATATAATGCAGAGAATTCGGAGTTTGGAAATTAGGAGGAGGTGCGGATTACCAAAACGATTGTCCAGAGAGCTGAGGAGGGGTTGTTGAGGTGGTTTGGACATGTAGAGCGAATGGAACGAGACAGAGTGACTTCGAGAGTGTATAAATCTGTAGTGGAGGGAAGGCGAGGTAGGGGTCGGCCTAGGAAAGGTTGGAGGGAGGGGGTAAAAGAAGTTTTGTGTGCGAGGGGCTTGGACTTCCAGCAAGCATGTGTGAGCGTATTTGATAGGAGTGAATGGAGGCATATGGTTTTTAATACTTGACGTGCTGTTGGAGTGTGAGCAAAGTAACATTTATGAAGGGATTCAGGGAAACCGGCAGGCCGGACTTGAGTTCTGGAGATGGGAAGTACAGTGCCGGCACTCTGAAGGAGGGGTGTTAATGTTGCAGTTTTATAACTGTAGTGTAAAGCACCCCTCTGGCAAGACAGTGATGGAGTGAATGATGATGAAAGTTTTTTTTTTTTTTCGGGCCACCCTGCCCTGGTGGGAATCGGCCGATGTGTTAATAAAAAAAATATATATATATATGCAAAACAACCACGGGAGTAGAATAATGAGCTATCATTCTACTCCCCCCGTGGATGTTTTGCATTTTGTATCGCTTGGCTTGCGATATTTACATGCATATATTCATATATATATATATATATATATATATATATATATATATATATATATATATATATATATATATATATATATATATAATTTCTATGATGTTGAGGTACAAAGCCTTGACTAGAACTTTTAATTAACAGAGAAGAAATCCAGTTTCATAAAATCAAATGGAAATACCTTTCCCCTGGTAATTAACGTGGCTGGAATATAGCCACAGTTAATATTAAATTACCAGAAGAAAAAATAAACCACGTACTTTAGAAATAAATATTTTTATAACCCACGCACATTTTGGAAGTTGTCCGAAAATATATTAATTAATCCTAACATAAGTCGATTAAATAAAAGAGACGTTATGTAGAATGACAGAAATATTTTTTTCAGTGGCTGTTGGAGAGAGAGAGAGAGAGAGAGAGAGAGAGAGAGAGAGAGAGAGAGAGAGAGAGAGAGAGAGAGAGAGAGAGAGAAAGCAGAGAGGAAATGTGAGAGAGGAAATGTGAGAGAGGAAATGTGTGAGAGGAAATGTGAAGCAGAGGAAATGTGAATTAGAGCGAGAGTAAAAGAAAGAACGCGAGTGGGAGGCAGAGAAAAAAGTAAGGGAAACGAGAAACTATTATTATTATTATTATTATTTAATAGAGGAGGTAGCGCCTAAACCTTAGGGTGTTACTGCGTCTGGGGGATTGAAGGTAATCAAGTGTGATCCAAGGAATGGGCGGGTCGCTCCAATTCCTGAGATCAATGAAATGACTGATACGAAAACATCCTTCTCTTCCTCCTCCCATCCCACTTCCCTTCATCCTCCCATCCCATCCTGTTCCTCTTCCCATCCCGTTCCTGTTCCCCCCTCCCATCCCACTCCTACTCCCCCTCCCATCCCTATTCTGTTCCCCCTCCCATGCCACTCCTATTCCCCCTCCCATCCCTCTTCTGTTCCCCCTCCCATCCCACTCCTGATCGAGCCTCTTCATCTAACTCCTGTTTCCCACTTCATTCAACTTGATTCTCCTCTTCATCCAACCTCTGTGACTCCTCTTAATTCGTTTCTCCTCTTCAACTACTGTTTCTCCTCTTAATGCAACTTGTTTCTCCTCTTCATCTACTGTTTCTCTTCAATTACTGTTTCTCTTCAACTATTTCTCAACTACTATTTCTCTTCTCCATCCACCTATTTCTCCTCCATGTTTTCCATTTAGGTATAACTGGGTGGAGTATATCTTTCTGGTAGGGGTGTGTGGAGACGACGAGAGAGAGAGAGAGAGAGAACACCAACTTCTTGTTGGGGGGTTACAGGGCCACTCACAGCTGACGCCGTATTGAGCCCTGGAATAGCTTCAACACTACTAGAGAAGGATTACACTAGTCCGGCTTCTTGAATCTGTACATTGACAACATTTATCATATTATAAATGGTATACAAAACACGTACAACGCTATGAATCTTTATCGACAAAATGTTTTCGCCTGTGCTGCAGCCTTCATCAGTGTAATACAGAGATGAATGACATTCCTGGAGACACGAGTCTTGGTGAACGACGAAGCTTACGAAATGGAGAGGTAATTTAAAGTAATTATTCCATCAGCTCTGGTCCAAGACAATCAGTCACACAGCCTAAAGCAGAAGTATTTATTCAGAGGCTTTTATAGCGGAAAGTGATGTGTAGAAGTCTTTTATCATTAGAACAACGTTGCCCTCTCACCCTGACAACCTTGTCTGGCCCTGGTAGTGATTCCTCATCTGGTCATCCCTAAACACAATATAATTCAAAACTTTAAACAGGAACTTTGCTTTTCCCTTTATTTTATCGATGTTTTCTTTCCATAATTCTTGTCATTTTTTCCACCGCTCACACTCCAACAGCTCGTCAGGTCCCAAAAAACCATTCGTCTTCATTCACTCCTATCTAACACGCTCACGCACGCTTGCTGGAAGTCCAAGCCCCTCGCCCACAAAACCTCCTTTACCCCCTCCCTTCAACCTTTTCTAGGACGACCCCTACCCCACCTTCCTTCCTCTACAGATTTATAGGCTCTTCGTCATTCTATTTTGTTCCATCCTCTCTAAATGACCAAACCACCTCAACAACCCCTCTTATCATTATATATACACCAAGTAATTCCATCTAACAAATAAACTACCGAAATATTTTTTCAGCTGAAACTACCGTACATCACTACCATATTCTTCTCAGTTTGCTAATATAGTCTTCATTTTAACTTTTTTAACTTATATTTTTAATTTTCTAATACATTCTACTATTAATAATTTTATTTTTACTCAAAAATAACTTAGTTTCCTATAAAATTTTAAGTCGCCAATATCTCAAAATTTGACTAACACTTTTTAACACACCAGCGCCTCTTACCTTCATTAATACTTTTCGGCTCGCTTTAATCTCTCATCCTTTCACTAAAGTTCCCAAACTTTTAACATGCTTCACTCAAAGCGCTCTCTTCCCCTGCTCCACCATTGTTATCTTCCTATCTATCCCTCTCTCTACTTTATGCTGCAAGCCTTCATGTGTCTTGGTTAATGTTGCATTCTTTTCAGTTTTTTTCCCATGTCTTCCACTTTCCATTTCCAGTCCTCTATTTATACCGTTAGTCTTCGCTACTTCACCACAGTCCCTCCCTGCCCCCAATCCTCATCTTTACCTATTTCCCCTTCTATCTAACTCTTTCCATTTACTCTATCTCCCTCTCTTCGAAAATAATTTTTGTCAGTAGCTGATATTTTCTTATTTACTGAGCCTTATGAATAATGTAGTCTTAGATGCTATATGGATCATTCACCTTCAACACCACGACAAGTGCAGTGTTAGAACCTAGATGGATCATCCACCTTCAACACCACGACAAGTGCAGTGTTAGAACCTAGATGGATCATCCACCTTCAGGAAAACCAACGGAGGTAAAAGTGGTTCAGTCAGCGGCATTATCGAGACAGCCAGACTACCATCTAGGGCGGGCTAAACCTTGTTGGATCATTGGGCCACCTTCGATGATCACTCCCACCTTCCCGAACAAGTGGCGGAGTTGTTAGAGTACACTACTGATAGAGATCAAATTTTCCACCTTTTCAGACAACCATGACTACGGCAGTTTCCGGACTTAAGGGATTCCCCAACACCCCGTTCAAGTGCGGGGTGTTAGAAGCACTAGATGTGTATTTCATCCACCCTTCTCAACACCTTGACCAGTTGTATTAGTCCCCAGAACCTAGAAGGATCATTTTCATTTTCAAACACTAAAAAGGTTACTAAAATCTAAATTTTTTCAAAAATACCCTAACACTTACATTGTACCAGTGGACTCCCCAACGTTACAAAAATAAGAGCCCAGAAACCATACCAATATTATGATTATCTTCCCATAGTGTTATGACTCTGGTTAACCCTAGTGAGGCATTCACACCTGGGGTCGTGACACAGAATTATAACAAGTACCATATTCACTACAGTGGTTATTTTATATCTTCCTTAGTATAAAAAAATCTGATGAGAACAATTATATTTTAATATTTGTCCTTACGGGGTATAGTGTACCCAGGTATAACGGATGATGATTATTTATAGGCGTATATCTTGACTCAAGAAATCATAATGACACGACTGCAAACAAACAACGTGTCGGTCTGGAGTTTTACCACTCGCTCACCGCGAGTTCAATCTCCCGCCCGTACCGTGGTTTAGATGTATATCTCTCAAGGATTAAACAACCTTACTGTGCTAGAGAGCCCCAGAGACTCGTCCCCAACAATCAACATCCTTTTTCCATGTATTGCAACACCTCTCAATTCTACTGGCACAGTTCCTTCTTACTTTCTATTTTGTACTATCTTTTCTCACTATTCTGTTTCAACTATCTTCTCTTTCCGTTTCATTCTTCCTAATTCCTCACCCTTAAATTCCTTCTTTATATTCTCTAATCCCTTTTTCATCGCTTCGCAAGTGTAGCAGCTGACACCCTTACACTCTGCATCTTCCCCATGGTCGACCACCTCAAGATCTCATTACCAGCTGGTCACCTGATGCACCACCCTCCACTCACTGCCTTTCTCTCTCTGCTTCCTTATTTTACTGTTATTACACTGCTCTTATCTTCCTTTCCCGTCCCTACTTCCCCTCCTTACTGCTGGTATCTTATTTCCCCTCCCTTACTGCTGTTATCTTATTTCCTCTCCCTTACTGCTGGTATCTTATTTCCCTACCTTACTGCTGGTATCTTATTTTCCCCTCCCTTACTGCTGGTATCTTATTTTCCCCTCCCTTACTGCTGGTACTCTGCTTCTGTCTCCCCACCCATCCAAAGATTTGTTAAGTTATACCATGATCCTGGACTTCACCTTACGAAACAGACAAAGCAAATGCGATAGTAATTATGTACAAGGTAGACACTTAGGTGTCCCTTAAGAGTAAGTTGGAACAACAGGTGACTCGTACAATGTTTCCACACTGCTTCAATGTATCATCAACTAACTTTATCCTTGTCTAACGTTCTCTCCCGTTTTGTTAGGTACAAGGACATGTGTGCAACTACTGTCACATTTTATTGCAACTTTTCGCTTTCCCGAAGCTTGATAAAGCTCCTGGAGAGCGAAACGTTGGCGTAATAAAATGTGACATTAGGTGCACGTGTCCTTTACCTAACATTGCCGGTAATTTTGCCAATATTATCACAACATTCTCTCCCATCTTGGCTGCTTAAAAGTCCTGCTTAAAGTAACTGGTTCCGTAATTTCCGCGCGAAATCCATCTTCATCTTTTGATCTGTTTCTATTAGCTGAGCGCCAAACATCCTGAGCTACTGGAAATAAGAGAGTTAGAGAGAGAACTTTTATTGATACGCTTCGCCTGTGGAATAGGTTTCACTGGTCCACAGGCGAAACGTCTCAATTAAGTTCCTCTCTGCAAATTATGTCTTCTCCTTTGCACTTAAGTCTGCCTTGCGCCACTTGTCTTCAGCCTGTGGTAATACTTGCTGCCATTTACTGCCACTAACTACCATCATGAATTACTCTCCTTCCATTTACTGCCCCTTAATTTTATGATGAATTACTCTCCTTCCATTTACTGCCCCTTAATTTTATAATGAATTACTCTCCTTAAATTTACCTCTCCTTAATTCCATGATGAATTACTCATCTTTTACTTCATTAACGGCTGTTAATTATCTCCTGTAGTTTATTTTACCACTGTTATCAAATTCATCATCTGCTATATCTACTGAATTACTAAATAGCCACAGTTAGTTTGTGTCTCACTGTGTGCCAGTCTAGCATCGCTGAGTCTCTTTGTTAGTTGTTCCTCATCTCTCCCACCACCACACTTTAGTCATCTCCCATCACCTGTTCGTCTCCCCCACCACTACCTGTTCATCTCTCCCACCACCACAATCTGTTCATCTCTCCCACCACCACAACCTGCTCATCTCTCCCACCACCACCACAACATGTTCATCTCTCCCACCACCACCACAACCTGTTCATCTCTCCCACCACCACCACACCCTGTTCATCTCTCCCACCAGCATCACCACAGCATGTTCATCTCTCCCACCAGCATCACCACTTGCTCATGTCTTCCTAAAAACACTGGCTTATTCCTCCTCTTCTACATTTCAACCATTATTTTCTCCATCTTTTCCCATTCTGTAAAGGAAGTCAAACACGGCTTTGCAGAATCTGCCACATAAAATTCCAAGTTGCAGACCTGTCACCAGAAAAACAAAAAACACATAACCGATCATAAAATACACATACCTAAATGCCTTTCAAAGCCGGACTCAAAAGGCTCAGGAAAGACACGTAGCTGTAATGAGCTCTAAACAAGTGCACTGGAATGATAAGAATTTGAGAGAATGAGGCTATTCTAGGACACAATAATGTGTAATAATAATGATGATAATATCTTTATTTCTACAAGTACAAGGTATACAGACCTAGCTGACATCAATGACATACTACTATTATAGAAAGCCGCTTATGTTTTGTGATCATTGTAGGTGATCACACAGGAAGAAATGTTACACAACTGGCCAGAGAGGAAGAAACATGGACGTACAGGACTAATGATTCGACATTTTAGCTGAGCTTGAATTAAGCAAAAATTTTCTTCGATAAAAAAAAAATACGCTAATTGAACTGCAGAACTGCAGATGAGCTATTGTTGAAGAGAGGATGGCGTCATCTGCTGAAAGTCGGACAACACTGTAATTACAGTGAAAAACGTACACGTGAAAGGGTCAAACATGCCGAACTGTGCTAAAAATAGATTAATTCGAAAATGTCATTTTCTAAATTGATACACATTTTTGTGATTTAACACAGTTTAACAATTTTTATTTTTGCATTAAAATTTAGCAACCTAGCCTGAGTTATTAACTCAGTAACCTAGCCGAACCAAGTTAAAATTAACGTAATATAATTGAGCTTAATCTTACTTAACCTATCTAAATTGAATTACTATTATTTACCAGGAAGTAATTTATTAATTTCCATATGTTCAGTGGTTAATTATATAAGTAATATCAGTTATCTTGCTCTTTTTTTTTATAAATACAAAGCATATTATTTTTTTAACTAATTGCTAATGGATTTACAGTGGACTTGTTTAACAAAACGATCGTTGCTTTAAAATACAAGATGGCAAACTATGTTTATATTGTTACATTTTTTAAATGTCTGGCACTAAGTGAGCCGCAATCTTAATGATATTGGTGTAGCTGATATAATAATAATAATAATAATATCTTTATTTCTACAGTCGACTAACACCCAGGTACCTACTTACTGCTAGGTGAAGAGGGGCAACAGGTGTCTTAAAGAAACATGCCCGAAAGTTTCCACCCGTACCGGGGATCGAACGACGGGCCTCAATGTGTGAGCTGAGTTAATACCTTATTTATACCTAAAGAAAAGTTAAGAGAATCGTTAAAGCTTACGAAAACAGAAACAGAACAAAACCCTAAAGAATTTCACAGTTACTGAGGCCAGTAGCGGGTGAACCTTTACCAACAATTCCGATTATCCAAGAAAATTAATGAGACACTTTGTTTAACTCGAAAAATGTTGGAAAATGACAATTTAAATGTGAGCAAATGGTCTATCGAGGAAACAAAAAAAGTTATTTTTATTGTACCCAGTTCCTGTAATTCAGCTCCGAAGATAAAATGCCCGGATAGAAAAATTCAAAGAAATAATAAATAACAATTTATATCATTCATTTGAACAGATTACGTGGTGGTAACTTAACTGAATCTTTAGATAACGTTATATCTAGCATTATCTTCGCTGTCTTTATCTCTTTACTGTCTTACACTTCATCGCTCTTAAGTGTAACGTGCACATGTCCCTTCCTTATTACCTATTTTATTTTGTATTTCATCTCTCTTACTTACACGCCACTGTCAACTTACACTTTCTCTTCCCTACATGAAGTGATTCTCATTCATTTACACTAAACCTCACGGCTTTACTGTGTATTTTTCCTCTTTCCCCTACCCTTTTTTTACCCTATTCCTCTTCCTTTTGCTTTTCTATCTTCCTGGCTCAGTTTCCTTCATTCCCAAACAATCACCATAGTCCCAAGACACAGATTGCAAAGCAATCATATTTACTAGAATAGAATTTCGCTCATGTAAAGTTTTCTTCATGTCTTGATAAAGCTCTACATAGAGCGAAACGTTATCCTAATAAAGGCTTTTCGTACAACTTACGCCTAATTGTCACTACTGTCGGTTTTACGCTATTTAAATCCATCAAAATCCAGCTGTGCTCTGTCTAAAAGCTTTTCTGGCTACTTTTTGTTCCCGAAGATATGTTAAAGGCGTTCGTTTCCCAAACTTTTTTTTCCAAAAAGAGAGACTCAAGGAACTTTTGCTTTAATGTGACCACACTAAAAGGGAGCCAAAATTACTGAGGAAGGTGGTTAAGTGTGCAAAGATTTCTTAAGTTTGTGTTTGCCTTTGTTTTTGATACTTTAAAGACAGGTACCACAGATCTTGGAATTGATTACCATTACATTTGATTTATTACTCGTAATCGAGCCTTTCTTCGCTGACTGATGTTGAAGCGGCCAGGATTAAGCTTGGTTAAACGTACTTCTGGCAGTTTGGCAGACACACAGATGATCAAACTAAATGTAAACTATGTGGCCAACCCTATGATCATTATAATAATAATCTTTATTTCTACAAGTAAATGTACAAGGTATACATGATTAGCAGACATCAATGACATACTACTATATAGAAAGCCCTTTGTTATGCAGAGCATTTCCCCAAATTAGGTTTTGTCCCCAGGATGCGACAAACACCAGTCGATTAACACCCAGGAACCTATTTTACTGATAAGTGAACAGGGACAACAGGTGTCTTAAGGAAATGTCCTAATGTTTCCACCCGTACCGAGGTTCGAACTACGGACTTCAGTGTGTGAGCTGAGTGCGCTGGCAATTGAACTACGCTTGAGGAATATAGAGATATGTCAAGATATTTTAATGAAAATAAGATACCAGATATATTAAGCAAATTTCCTAAGTTTGCGTGTAACAGATACGTAAGTGAACTTTAGATATAAATCCAAATGTATTCCTATTAACCTTTTTTGGACCTAGTTCCTAGGCCTGTGTATCCACTTTTTTTTTAAGATTTTGCCACCGAAGTGGCAAAATCTAAAAAAAATCTTCGGTTAGCCCAATGAATCAATTCATTATTGCTACATAAAATATATGCATTACATAATACTATTATTGCACCGAGTGAAGGAGAATTAAGACTTCCACTCAGAGATAAATGACCTTAAAAAAACAATACTTTGCCCTTAAGCCTCATACAATGAATGTTCCGAGCGTGTTTGCCTTGTTAATAATATTCTCTTATAAGTTATTCTGAACGGAATAATTTTATAAACGACTGTTAATGTTTAACATACGTGCACAGTGTGGTAAGCTTATAATCAAGAAAATACAGCACTTGCATTGCAAGCAGGTTGAGTGTACAGCAATATGCCAATTTAAATTCAGTTGCACGAAGACCCTGTTTATTCCAGGTAAAAATTAGTACTGATTACACTAGAGGGCAACCCTCTCCATTTACATCACCACCACTACGTAACAACCCTCTCCACCACCATGTAACATCCCTCTCCACCATCACCATGTAACGACCCTCTCCACCACCACCATGTAACAACCCTCTCCACCACCATGTAACATCCCTCTCCACCACCACCATGTAACAACCCTCTCCACCACCACCATGTAACAACCCTCTCCACCACCATGTAACATCCCTCTCCACCACCACCATGTAACAACCCTCTCCACCACCACCATGTAACAACCCTCTCCACCACCACCACCATGTAACAACCCTCTCCACCACTACCATGTAACAACCCTCTCCACCACTACCATGTAACAACCCTCTCCACCACTACCATGTAACAACCCTCTCCACCACCACCACCACCATGTAACAACCCTCTCCACCACTACCATGTAACAACCCTCTCCACCACCACCATGTAACAACCCTCTCCATCAATAAGCGAGTACAATTCCCCCATACTATTTAAATAACTTCACTTTCATAAAATTTAAAGTCTCCAATGATTATAAGACTCCCTCTAAAATTTTCTAGCTATAAAAAATGTAGGTCATGCCAACTTTACCTCTGGTTTTACCTGCAAGTCAAGTGATTTACAGTTGACCTGAGTCAAAGTGACTATTGCGAAGTGTAAAAACACTTTCCTGTTTTCATTAAAAAAATGAACCACAAGTACTCAAGCAGCTTAATTCCATCGAAGTTTGTCGGTCATACGAGCGGTAAAGGGAGGGGAAGCTCCAGCTTTGTTGACTGTAAGACTGGTTGGGAGACGAGAATGTTGAAAGTTTGTTGACCTTGACTGGTAAGGAGAAGAGGACAATGAAGACTGGGTGGGATATACCGAGGCGTGGATGCCAGAGTTCCACAAGATGTGTAAGTGACGCGCACCAACACAATGTTTCAACATTTCCTTCACTGGACTGGAAAATTTTCTTAGGACGGACCTAACGTACGAGTGACTCGACGCTCAGGTGAGTGCAAGTGACCTGATACACTACTGATGACATAGGTGACCTGACACACTAGTGATGACATCATAGGTGACATGACACATCTCCATATCTATAAAACAATTATTTCCTCTTGCTCTCGTGTCTGCTGATGAGGACCTCAGTTGCACGTCGAAATGTATAATATAATCCTATTTCTTGTCTCGATCCACACACAGTATGGGACGCAATCTTTTAATATCTGCTTTAGTTATCATTTATTACAAGAACGATGCTAACAGTACAGGGTTTCATTTTTTTAAAGATCACTGTATTTACCTCAGCCTCGTACAACTGAAGTTACAGATCAACAATCAACGTACAATAGATGGTCTATCAAAAAAGACATTAAAACAAGTCTTCAAATACACGATTCGTCGTGTACTCTTGTTAAACATTAATTTCCAACACAATTTTTCTAATTTACTAATAAACAATCTGCAGTGAAAGTGCAGAAAGCTAGACGTTTGAGAAGGACACAGAGGACCATCACATACAAACTTCGCGCATCATTACAACTTCGTCCTAAGAGTCTTAGCAATCCTCGGCTCATTGGGAAAAAATGTGGGCTAAGGTTCACGAGAGACAGGCAGGTGATAAACTTATATGGTCAACCAAAGACACCAGATTATTATATTTATGGGGACGCTCTTAACCTGTAGGAGGCAGTGTCTGGAAATGGAAGGGAACGGTAGCTTCAATCTACCCCTTCCAGGGGTAGAAATCAAGTTCTACTCCGTGCTAGTAACGGGCATCATACCGCAAGAGTCAGAGTTTATTTTAATGGAGAGAAGTAAGAAACCTTACTTATACTACAAGACGGACAATAATCAGCAGCTTCACTTGAGGTTTGAAAAAGGCAAAACGTTGCTGAGAGGTATGGTAAAACACTTTTTAGCAGAGCAAGTATTACAACCTCAGGTTATCAAGACAACCCTACAGCAACCAGCACAGAATGGAAATGACAATGGTAAACATGTGAGTGGAATCCACATCACCTTTACAATTGCCAGATCCACATTATGATTGGCTGAACCTAGGTGCTAATCTGATGATGGAGCCCCGATCATCAAACCCTTAGCGACCTGGTTCGCTGGTTGGTGAGGAAGCCTAAATGGGTGTGTTAACATGCTCCGAATAAGGTGACGTACTCTTTGCATGCAACAGCAAGTGTTTATTGGGACAGTACTTTTCTCATAGGTGACCTAGGAAAACTGACGTGTGACTGAAACGTAGTCCAAATGAAGACTTGCTCAGCTATATCTTTGGCCAACTATTATATTAACGATACTGACAAGTAGATATTTCTCTTGCACATTAGGCCCTCTTCAGACGAATACAGAGCATGCTACGCAGGAGAGAAGTTTCGGCAAAAAAAATACCCAAGTGTTGCACATGCGTCTTTCTTCAACCAGCTTCACTCTGGATGTAACTTTCTGAAGAAAATAGCTCCATTAGCGATGTTTTAGCATTATACTGACCCACAGTTGTAAGAGGATGTCAAATACGTGGACATGAGAGAACCCAAGTCAGCTTTCATCCTGCTCACGATACCTGTGCTCAACACTGATCAATAAAACATACGAAAATTTAACAATATATTGGTAAGGACAGACACTGAAGTGCACTGAGGTTGAATAACAGTTCTTAGCTTGTTAAACAAGCTCAAGAATATCTTAGCATAGCTATTGTATTACCAGAGAGAGAGGGAGAAGGAGAGAGACTTACCTAACCACTTTATTTCTCAGTGCAAGATTATCATTCAATACTATGTTTCGGTCGCTGCGTTGTAGAAGTGTACGGTCACTACGGAGTAGAAGTGTACGGTCACTACGGAGTAGAAGTGTACGGTCACTACGGAGTTGAAGTGTACGGTCACTACGGAGTAGAAGTGTAGGGTAAGTTTTCATGTTGCAAATATCAACACTGTCGTTGTGAAGTTGATCAGGCGGCGACATTCGAAAGTTATTATATGGAAAGTAATTTTCAAGTTTATTTAATAAAAACGACAGATTAGCAACCACAGAGACCAAAATTAATCCGAACTTTGCACTAAGCAAAATAATACAAATTTGGAACTTTACAGTCAATCAGTGGACATTCTACAGTTATCTTACAAAAACCAAAATTCCTATTGGTTTAAAAGAATTCGCAAATTAGGATTTATATAGTCCAACGACAATACGAACCTTCCTCTGAGCAAAATACGAAAACAAGTTTGAAGCTGATCTGAAGTTGCATTTTAGATATTGCTTCATTTTTTAATAAAGTTGGCAATACACTCCAATAACAACAGACACTTTATTGCAAGTACCATACACTAGTGCAGAAAGAAAGAATAAAAAGGCACAATACCGTGACTGAAACAATACCACTTGGAACATTAACTAGTTAAAAGTCCAAGACCGAAACGTCGTCATAAGTTTGTTTCTATGTGCGGGTTATGTGTGTCTTTGGCTGAAAGTTTGAAACTGATCAGAAGATGCTTTTTCAAGTATTTACAGGAAAACCAAAATCATTCATGACTTCAGAAAGTTAACAAGTGGGGACCTGTCCACCCTTTAATTGCATAAACCTTCCCCTAATTAGTCCTCACCAACATTAAAAATTTGAAACCGATCATACCAGGCACTCTGCAATTATTAAAGAAAACCTTATAAGAAAAAAATATCTGGTAATCCCTATAGCTTTCCCTGTCAGGGGATATCTAATTAAACTTTCCGCCGTGTGTGAGATCATGGCGCAACAGGTGGAACGTGGTTGGAGGAAGCAGCAGGTGGCGCACGGCGGAACGTGGTTGGAGGAAGCAGCAGGTGGCGCAACAGGAGGAACGTGGTTGGAGGAAGCAGCAGGTGGCGCACGGCGGAACGTGGTTGGAGGAAGCAGCAGGTGGCGCAACAGGAGGAACGTGGTTGGAGGAAGCAGCAGGTGGCGCACGGCGGAACGTGGTTGGAGGAAGCAGCAGGTGGCGCACGCCGGAACGTGGTTGGAGGAAGCAGCAGGTGGCGCAACAGGAGGAACGTGGTTGGAGGAAGCAGCAGGTGGCGCAACAGGAGGAACGTGGTTGGAGGAAGCAGCAGGTGGCGCACAACACTGCCTGCTTCACACACCGTGATCATACTTAATCTGCATTCACGTCATCACCACATGCAAATCCTGAGCTCGTGTACAGAGTACATACACGTAGGGAATACCTTCCCATGGCTTGCATCAAGGTGGAAATATTACTTATGCATAGTAACTTTTTCCCTAAGACTCCTGTTTATTCTCAGTTAATGTCGTAAATGATGGTAAATAACTTAAGACATATAAGTTACTTCTTTACTACATCCGAATACCGGTTACTAAAAATTATTGATTCGTTTTTTTTTTTTCTTTAAATTAAACCCAGATATAGACAAAATGACGGATTGCTTCCCAACAATATAAATACGTGGTAATGAAATGTTCTATATATTATAAAAACCTATTTTATAATTTTATGATTCAAGGAAGGAATGGGTATCTCCGAAATGCTTGATCAAAGAAAACTTTACAAAGGCACCCACTCCCCCTTGAAGGGTAATTTGCTAAGAACAAGTGAAATGAAGCGTTAAAAAAGTTTTTAGTAATAAGAGAGATTTGGCAGCTCGAAAATATTGAGCTTTCCGGCCAAGTAGTGAATAAAGCATATAAACTATTGGGAATGCCATAAAGCGCTTGCTATGTATTCTCTGGAATGGAGAATACAATACAATACAATGCAAGTTTATTTCAACAAGATACAATGTTTATACAGAAATGCATGATACTGGAGTGCATGTTGAAAGAGACCCGACATATACAGTGAAGATACTCGAGGGCTGATCCCCAATATACACACCACCATAACTTCCTGGATTAAGACATACCGAGGAAGTGTAAGATAAATCCAGTGAGAAACAGAGGCGCCACGGACAAAACAAGAGAACACTGTGTTAACATCCGTGGTCCAAATTACCAGCAGATACCAGAAAAAATGATAATTAAAGACAGTGTTGTGTGGAACTACCACATTACAATGATCAGTGAGAAACTGCAGGTGTAATGATGACTACTGACTTGCTTCATGTGGAGCCGTGACAGTGATAAAGTAGTTATGTGTTATAAGTAACTGCGACAGTGATAGTGACTTGTGAGGGACTGCAACAGTGATAATCCGTGGTACTGTTCGATACCAACCTAAGAAACAAAACACACTGTCCCAATATTATGTGCATAATTGCAACAATTTAGTGTTCTCTCTCGGTCACCCAATAAAAAGATCCTATTTTTAACTGTGGAAAATGGCTCTCATGTATAGCTCAGGACATTTAAGGAAATATTTCGCCACGAAGCCACTCCTGGAGAAACGTTTGTTTTAATAAGTATCCTGAACTGTATGTCTTTTCCACATTTTGTCTGTATCACCATGCCATTTACTTTCATTTTTAAATGTCTGCTTAAGCCTGCCAACCCTGGCTTGAGCCTGCCATCTTTGGCTTGAGCCTGTCATCCCTGGCTTGAGCCTGCCATCCCTGGCTTGAGCCTGCCATCCCTGGCTTGAGCCTTTCATCCCTGGCTTGAGTCTGCCATCCCTGGCTTGAGCCTGCCATCCCTCGCTTGAGCTTGCCATCATTCGCTTGAGCCTGCCATCTCTCGCTTGTGCTTGCCATCCCTGGCTTGAGCCTGCCATCCCTCGTGCGCGTGCATACACATCAACACCCCTAAATCCCGGTCTGGTGGTTCGTAACAATTGAAAAAAATCAATCTAGAAATAACCAGAGCGAAACAAAAACAGTTTTTGCTGGTTCGCGTAACTTTGAGGCTACTGCCTCAACACGCCGCCTTGTACAAGCACTTTTTCACAACTTCACGCTGCCTTACACAAGCACGTTCTCCAACACCTACACGTCTGCCACTGAGGTGTTGTGCAGTGTCTTCGTCTCGTCTTTGGCAAACATCGTGTCGATCTGGCATCAGATGCTGGAACCAATGTGAGATAAGACATGCCCACCACCACTAAAACAAACCAGGTAAACACAAGGAATTTTATTACTAAAATCTATGATAGTTACCCGTCACCTGCTTGTGTATTACCATTGACTGAAGCGAAACACACCATGAGCTCTTGTTATACGATTTTTGCGAAGATTACTTTATACATACAAGGGGCAGAGATCAGAGTAAATAATCTGATGTTAAAGATTAATGTTATTGTTGTTAGTAATAAGGTAATTTTTTGAAGCTGCTGATGTAATAATATATTGTTCTAGTCACGTGGGAGCGCTAAACCCGTAAAATATTTTTTGTTTGAGAGACATTCAGGACAAACGTGCACTTCAAGTTATCACGTAGATTTTAAAGTCCTCGAGTCAGTTGTTGATCGGCCGGGCTGTAGTTTGTATGTTTGACTGCGTGCGACCAGTAGTAACAGCCTGTTCGATCGGATTTTGATCCACCAGAAGGCCTGGTTTGGGATCAGGCCGCAGGTGCTTTGACCCTCAAAACCATCCTCCAGATATCCTTAAGGTCTCCAAGAAGACAGTGTACTGAGACAGTGTAGCCAAGAAGGCAGTGTACTGACAGTGTAGCCAAGAAGACAAGTGTACTGAGACAGTGTAGCCAAGAAGGCAGTGTACTGAGACAGTGTAGCCAAGAAAGCAGTGTACTGAGACAGTGTAGCCAAGAAGGCAGTGTACTGAGACAGTGTAGCCAAGAAGGCAGTGTACTGAGACAGTGTAGCCAAGAAGGCAGTGTACTGAGACAGTGTAGCCAAGGCAGTGTACTGAGACAGTGTAGCCAAGGCAGTGTACTGAGACAGTGTAGCCAAGAAGGCAGTGTACTGAGACAGTGTAGCCAAGAAGGCAGTGTACTGACAGTGTAGCCAAGAAGGTAGTGTACTGACAGTGTAGCCAAGAAAGCAGTGTATTGAGACAGTGTAGCCAAGGCAGTGTACTGAGACAGTGTAGCCAAGAAGGCAGTGTACTGAGACAGTGTAGCCAAGAAGGCAGTGTACTGAGACAGTGTAGCCAAGAAGGCAGTGTACTGAGACAGTGTAGCAAAGAAGGCAGTGTACTGAGACAGTGTAGCCAAGAAGGCAGTGTACCGACAGTGTAGCCAAGAAAGCAGTGTACTGAGACAGTGTAGCCAAGAAGGCAGTGTACTGAGACAGTGTAGCCAAGAAGGCAGTGTACTGAGACAGTGTAGCCAAGAAGGCAGTGTACTGAGTGTAGCCAAGGCAGTGTACCGAGACAGTGTAGTCAAGAAAGGCCGTGTACCGAGACAGTGTAGCCATGCAAGGCCGTGTACTGAGACAGTGTAGCCATGCAAGGCAGTGTACTGAGACAGTGTAGCCATGCAAGGCAGTGTACTGAGACAGTGTAGCCATGCAAGGCAGTGTACTGAGACAGTGTAGCCATGCAAGGCAGTGTACTGAGACAGTGTAGCCATGCAAGGCAGTGTACTGAGACAGTGTAGCCATGCAAGGCAGTGTACTGAGACAGTGTAGCCATGCAAGGCAGTGTACTGAGACAGTGTAGCCATGCAAGGCAGTGTACTGAGAGTGTAGCCATGCAAGGCCGTGTACTGAGACAGTGTAGCCATGCAAGGCCGTGTACTGAGACAGTGTAGCCATGCAAGGCAGTGTACTGAGACAGTGTAGCCATGCAAGGCAGTGTACTGAGTGTAGCCATGCAAGGCAGTGTACTGAGACAGTGTAGCCATGCAAGGCAGTGTACTGAGACAGTGTAGCCATGCAAGGCTGTGTACTGAGACAGTGTAGCCATGCAAGGCAGTGTACTGAGACAGTGTAGCCATGCAAGGCAGTGTACTGAGACAGTGTAGCCATGCAAGGCAGTGTACTGAGACAGTGTAGCCATGCAAGGCAGTGTACTGAGACAGTGTAGCCATGCAAGGCAGTGTATTAAAATATACTGAAACTGAATCCGAATAATAAACCATACGAACCACTTTTAAAAGATATTATATTAATTATTCCTTTAAAGTGACTCGATAATTAATCACTTTCAGAACAACAAGCTCTAATTCTTTTCTTTGAACAATGCTAAACATGAAATTAGTTCACGAAAAACCTGAAGTTAGTTCAGGAACATTATGACGACATTTCGGTCTCTCTTTGACTAGTTGTGACTTGACAATTGTCTATGACTATTGTCAAGTCACAGAGTGAGGGACTTCGTGAAATGTTCCAGTCACTGTATTGTGAACTTTAATTTTTTGTTATCAAATTAGCAGTAATAACTGGGAGTAATATCGTATATATTTAACAAACAAGTTGGTCATTATATTTTTTAACATCGTTTGACTTGCAGTGTTTAACATCGTTTGACTTGCAGTGTTTAACATCCTTGACTTGCAGTGTTTAACATCCTTGACTTGCAGTGTTTAACATCCTTGACTTGCAGTGTTTAACATCCTTGACTTGCAGTGTTTAACATCCTTGACGTGCAGTGTTTAACATCCTTGACGTGCAGTGTTTAACATCCTTGATGTGCAATGTTTAACATCCTTGACGTGCAGTGTTTAACATCCTTGACTTGCAGTGTTTAACATCCTTGACTTGCAGTGTTTAACATCCTTGACTTGCAGTGTTTAACATCCTTGACGTGCAGTGTTTAACATCCTTGACTTGCAGTGTTTAACATCCTTGACTTGCAGTGTTTAACATCCTTGACTTGCAGTGTTTAACATCCTTGACTTGCAGTGTTTAACATCCTTGACTTGCAGTGTTTAACATCCTTGACTTGCAGTGTTTAACATCCTTGACTTGCAGTGTTTAACATCCTTGACTTGCAGTGTTTAACATCCTTGACTTGCAGTGTTTAACATCCTTGACGTGCAGTGTTTAACATCCTTGACTTGCAGTGTTTAACATCCTTGACTTGCAGTGTTTAACATCCTTGACTTGCAGTGTTTAACATCCTTGACTTGCAGTGTTTAACATCCTTGACTTGCAGTGTTTAACATCCTTGACTTGCAGTGTTTAACATCCTTGACGTGCAGTGTTTAACATCCTTGACTTGCAGTGTTTAACATCCTTGACGTGCAGTGTTTAACATCCTTGACGTGCAGTGTTTAACATCCTTGACTTGCAGTGTTTAACATCCTTGACTTGCAGTGTTTAACATCCTTGACTTGCAGTGTTTAACATCCTTGACTTGCAGTGTTTAACATCCTTGACTTGCAGTGTTTAACATCCTTGACGTGCAGTGTTTAACATCCTTGACTTGCAGTGTTTAACATCCTTGACTTGCAGTGTTTAACATCCTTGACGTGCAGTGTTTAACATCCTTGACTTGCAGTGTTTAACATCCTTGACTTGCAGTGTTTAACATCCTTGACTTGCAGTGTTTAACATCCTTGACTTGCAGTGTTTAACATCCTTGACTTGCAGTGTTTAACATCCTTGACGTGCAGTGTTTAACATCCTTGACTTGCAGTGTTTAACATCCTTGACTTGCAGTGTTTAACATCCTTGACGTGCAGTGTTTAACATCCTTGACGTGCAGTGTCTTGAGTATAAAGGCTTCCGTAAACAGAATCATCTCTGTATAATTTTCTATTGTTGTTGGATTTCATTAATATTATCGTAATAAAAGCTTCACCAAGGATAACTACATACTACCTGTCCTGGGATAAATATTATCTTGCAGGTCCACCAAGGATAACATGTTAATTATCCTGGGATAAATATTATCTTGCAGTTCCACCAAGGATAACATGTTAATTATCCTGGGATAAATGTTACCCTGCAGCTGCACCCATATTACCTGTCCTGGGATAAATATTAACCTGCAGGTTTCTTCCTGATCTCTCAGTCTCTTTAACAAGGAACGAGACACTAAGTTAGGTTAAGAAGATTAAGGAGGGTAGTTTTTCACCAGAGCAATTTACTAAAAGTTACGAAACTTTCTGGCGTTTTTTTGCTCTAACGATACAACCCTCCAAGGGAAGTGCCGATGAAGGACTTGTGATTCAAGGAATACGAGCTCTCCTCCCTTGGATCGAACTTCATTATCTCCCGTTTTTCAAGTGTTATATGCATATGGATTTATTTCTTCCCCTTATACGATTTTCTACACAGAAGATTGCACTAAAGCAACCCTATGGATGACAGGTACTGTCTGCCGATGACGCGGTTCTTTTGGGAGACTTTCTGTAGAGGTTGCAAACGTTGGTGGAGTAATTTGGGAAGGTATGTAAAAGTAGAAAATTTAACGTGAACGTAGGAAAGAACGACGTGATGAAAGTAAACATTTACACGTGCAGTAATCAGTACACACGTGAGCTTAACACACGTGCACTTATCATTAAAATCAAATTAGGAACTGACAACTAAGCGAATATCGCTAAAATAACCATAAACACGAGCGTACTATAATAAAATATTACGTGTAAATAAATAGTAAAGAGTTACGTGTTTTAAAGCTTACCTCATATTTTCTGGTAAATCATCAACCAAAACATCATTACTGCCACTCATTGCCATTCATTTAAGGTCCCTTAAGTGAGGCATTCAAATGACACACAAGTCTCGGTCTAGGTATGGTGAATTTGTTTCACTTTTATAATGAGGTTGGTATGTGCTTTCACAGTTATAATGACTTCGACACGTATGTCACTCTTATAATGACGTCAACATGACGTGGGGCAGAGCCTGGAGCAGGAACTAACATGATGGTACTCACGTCAAGGAGGGCGTGGAGTTGCGTATCTTCCAGGACGGAGAGCAGGAAGTCACGGTCCTTGACAGGACACTCCTGCAGGCACTGGATGTCGTCCAGGGAGTCCAGCACCACGCTTACTGCTCCTGGGGGAAACATACACCCACTTATGATTCTGTATATGTATGGTATACATTACCGACAAGATGAAGAATTAAGACACATGTGTAACATCTGAGTATCTTCATTGTAGACGTTTCGCCCTCCAGTGGCTTTATCAATACAAATTCAAGGACGTAACTGGCAGACAGTAGAACTATGTACAAAATCTGAGGTTATCAGACCCGCAGCTTGAAGTTAGTGAAGAGCACCGTAGTCTTCAGTCTTCATGACTACGGTGCTCTTCACTAACTCCAAGGCTGCAGGACTGATTACCTCATTTTTTGTATATAGTTCTACTGTCTTCACACTATGTCTTTGAATTTGTATTGATAAAGCCACTGGATGGCGAAACGTTCATAATAAAGACACCCAGATATTGCACACGTGTCTAATTCTTCCACTTATGATTCTAAACCTGAAATTCTAATCCACAACTTAATTCACTTCATCAGCATTAATAGTCTAATGTGTGTATTTCATTGTTATGGAATTTTTAGCATTTATGAAATACCTAATAAAGCTCCGTGACTAGTTTGATCATTATTAAACTAAGTGTAACTAATTTTTATTACAAGGCTGACATTAACATTTATAATCTTCGTGAAATACGTCTAAGAATAACACCAAGTCTTTTACCATTAGGCTAACTAATGATAAAAACTATTTTGTTTTATTACAGGGCTAATTACCTTTTATGTTTATTCCAAGGCTAATAAAACAATGTTTATTCTAAGGCTAATAAAACAAAATGACGACATTGGAATTAAATTATAGTCGACAAAATTAAGTTACTGTTGATGGTTTTTAAAATCTCGCTGTGGTTTGAATAATAAAAATAAACTTTATCAAGACATATTTTTGTAGTATTGTAAAATCGGATAATAAAGTTGAAAAAAATACGTAAAATTTGATAAAACCTCCATGAAATTGCAAATATTTAAACATCGACTCTCGTGACAAAAACACATTCCCTTTCAGAAGTTATCATACGCCTGGCAGTGATACTCGGCAACCACAGTCAATGGATTTTTTTTAAATTAGTATTAAATTTATGAGAAGCGCTAAATCCGTGTGGGTCCATTATATTAATTATTCCTTTAAGGTGACTCGATAATTATGTTTAAATGATCAATAGTTATGACTACTTAAAATATTTCATTATTTTGCAATCAGACAATGTATGACCGACCTAACAATACTGACAATCAGACAACGTATGACCGACCTAACAATACTGACAATCAGACAATGTATGACCGACCTAACAATATTGATAATCAGACAATGTAAGACCAACCTAACAATATTGACAATCAGACAATGTATGACCGACCTAACAATATTGACAATCAGACAATGTAAGACCAACCTAACAATACTGATAATCAGACAATGTATGACCGACCTCACAATATTGATAATCAGACAATGTAAGACCAACCTAACAATATTGACAATCATACAATGTATGACCGACCTAACAATATTGACAATCAGACAATGTATGACCGACCTAACAATACTGACAATCAGACAATGTATGACCGACCTAACAATACTGACAATCAGACAATGTATGACCGACCTAACAATATTGACAATCAGACAATGTATGACCGACCTAACAATATTGACAATCAGACAATGTAAGACCGACCTAACAATATTGACAATCAGACAATGTAAGACCGACCTAACAATACTGACAATCAGACAATGTAAGACCAACCTAACAATACTGACTAATCAGACAATGTAAGACCGACCTAACAATACTGACAATCAGACAATGTAGACCGACCTAACAATATGATAATCAGACAATGTATGACCGACCTAACAATACTGACAATCAGACAATGTATGACCGACCTAACAATATTGACAATCAGACAATGTATGACCGACCTAACAATACTGACAATCAGACAATGTATGACCGACCTAACAATACTGACAATCAGACAATGTAAGACCGACCTAACAATACTGATAATCAGACAATGTATGACCGACCTAACAATATTGACAATCAGACAAAGTAAGACCGACCTAACAATATTGACAATCAGACAATGTATGACCGACCTAACAATATTGACAATCAGACAATGTAGACCGACCTAACAATACTGACAATCAGCTACACCATTTACATACGTACCGACCTAACAATATGATAATCAGACAATGTATGACCACCTAACAATATTGAAATCAGACAAATGTAAGACCGACCTACAATATTGACAATCGACAATGTAATGACCGACCTAACAATATTGACAATCATGACACATGTAATGACAGACCTAACAATACTCGACAATCAGACAATGTATGACCGACCTATACATACTGTAGCAATCAGACAATGACGACCGATCCTAACATCCTGTACAGACAATGTAGACCGACCTAACAATATGCCAGGTCAAGCAAGTATACACTACCTAACATATTGCAATCACATCAATGTGACCGATCAACAATATGTCGACAATACCGACCTAACCCAGGGATATGCAGTCATACCACATGTCCCAGGTACTATGTACAGATCACTACCCACCCTCAACTACGTGATCCAGGGTCACTGACTCAAGTTATACCCACCTCAACTTTCCCGGAGCATATGCAGTAACAATACTGTCAATCCGTGTTACAAGGTCACTTGTCAGTAACAATACACATTCAACCAGTGTCCCAGGGTCACTATGTCAGTCACTACCCACGCTCCTCAACCCGTGTCCCAGGGTCACTATGTCAGTCACTACCCACCCCCCTCAACCCGTGTCCCAGGGTCACTATGTCAGTCCACCTACCCACCTCCTCAACCCGTGTCCCAGGGTCACTAGTCACTATGTCAGTCACTACCAACGCTCCTCAACCCGTGTCCCAGGGTCACTATGCCAGTCACTACCCACGCTCTTGAACCCAAGTGTCCCAGGGTCACTATGTCAGTCACTACCCACCTCTTCAACCCAGTGTCCCAGGGTCACTATTAACCCGTGTCAGGTCACTACCCAGGCTCTTCAACCCAAGTGTCCCAGGGTCACTATGTCCTATGTCATACACCAACTCTTCTAACCCAGTGTCCCAGGGTCACTATGTCAGTCACTACCCACGCTCTTCAACCCAAGTGTCCCAGAGTAACTATGTCAGTCACTACCCACGCTCCTCAACCCGTGTCCCAAGGTCACTATGTCAAGTCACTACCCAGCTCTTCAACCCAAGTGTCCCAGGGTCACTATGTCAGTCACTACCCAGGCTCTTCAACCCGTGTCCCAGGGTCACTATGTCAGTCACTACCCACGCTCTTCAACCCGTGTCCCAGGGTCACTATGTCAGTCACTACCCACGCTCCTCAACCCGTGTCCCAGGGTCACTATGTCAGTCACTACCCAGCTCCTCAACCCAGTGTCCCAGGGTCACTATGTCAGTCACTACCCACGCTCCTCAACCCGTGTCCCAGGGTCACTATGTCAGTACTACCCACCTCTCAACCCGTGTCCCAGGGTCACTATGTCAGTTACTACCCACGCTCCTCAACCCGTGTCCCAGGGTCACTATGTCAGTCACTACCCACGCTCCTCAACCCGTGTCCCAGGGTCACTATGTCAGTTACTACCCACGCTCCTCAACCCGTGTCCCAGGGTCACTATATCAGTTACTACCCACGCTCCTCAACCCGTGTCCCAGGGTCACTATGTCAGTACTACCCACCTCCTCAACCCGTGTCCCAGGGTCACTATGTCAGTTATACCACCTCCTCAACCCGTGTCCCAGGGTCACTATGTCAGTTACTACCCACGCTCCTCAACCCGTGTCCCAGGGTCACTATATCAGTTACTACCCACTCTCCTCAACCCGTGTCCCAGGGTCACTATATCAGTCACTACCCACTCTCCTCAACCCGTGTCCCAGGGTCACTATGTCAGTTACTACCCACGCTCCTCAACCCGTGTCCCAGGGTCACTATATCAGTTACTACCCACGATCCTCAACCCGTGTCCCAGGGTCACTATGTCAGTTACTACCCACGCTCCTCAACCCGTGTCCCAGGGTCACTATATCAGTCACTACCCACGCTCCTCAACCCGTGTCCCAGGGTCACTATGTCAGTTACTACCCACGCTCCTCAACCCGTGTCCCAGGGTCACTATGTCAGTCACTACCCACGCTCCTCAACCCGTGTCCCAGGGTCACTATGTCAGTTACTACCCACGCTCCTCAACCCGTGTCCCAGGGTCACTATGTCAGTCACTACCCACGCTCCTCAACCCCTGTCCCAGGGTCACTATATCAGTCACTACCCACTCTCCTCAACCTACGCTCTTCAACCCAAGTGGAAAAAACTGCAGACATAAACATTAGGACATTGTACTAGAAAAGTTTCGGTCCTGGTACCTTAGTCACAAGTAAGAAGTGACTAGCGTCCCAGGAACGAAACCTTTCAATAAATGTCCTTGTGTTTGTATTTTGTTTTTCCAATCATCTGTTATCACATACATTTTTACCACTATAAAATAACTTAAGTGTGCTTAGAAGGATTATGGATGAGATTGCACCCAGGTATCGCACGCCTGAGCAATGATGAGGCAATGGAGAAAAACCCCGTTAACTATTGGCACTTTTTCTCTCTCTCTCTTTTAATCAATGGACTTCATTACAGGCGCTAAAACCTCTGAAATAGATGTAGTGTATTGTTGAACTTTTTTGTAGATTACATTAATACAAAGTCTGAGACAACGTTAGCACAAGAAATTATATTTATTATAAATTTAACAATTTATTCGAATTATATTTTAGTTTTAAGTATTTATTTGATTAAATTTCAAATTTTCACTTACGCGCTGATATTCATTAAATATGCATACTGTTCGTTACATTTTTTGTAATGACGTTATACTGACTGTAATACTGATTCTGGAAGCATTGGTGGTAATGATGCTAGTAATAGTGGTGGTGGTGGTGTTAGTAATAGTAATAGTGATGTTAGTAACAGTGGTAGTGGTGATGTTAGTAACAGTGGTAGTGGTGGTGATGTTAGTAACAGTGGTAGTGGTGATGTTAGTAACAGTGGTAGTGGTGGTGATGTTAGTAACAGTGGTAGTGGTGGTGATGTTAGTAACAGTGGTAGTGGTGGTGATGTTAGTAACAGTGGTAGTGGTGGTGATGTTAGTAACAGTGGTAGTGGTGGTGATGTTAGTAACAGTGGTAGTGGTGGTGATGTTAGTAACAGTTGTAAGTGGTGGTGATGTTAGTAACAGTTGTAGTGGTGGTGATGTTAGTAACAGTGGTAGGGTGGGATGTTAGTAACAGTGGTAAAGTGGTGATGTTAATAACAGTGGTAGTGGTGGATGTTAGAACAGTGGTAGTAGTGTAGTAATAGTGGTAGTGATGTTAGTAACAGTGGTAGTGGTGATGTTAGTAACAGTGGTAGTGGTGGTGATGTTAGTAACAGTGGTAGTGGTGGTGATGTTAGTAACAGTGGTAGTGGTGATGTTAGTAACAGTGGAAAGGGTAATTTTAATAACAGTGGTAGTGGTGGTGTTAGAAATAGTAGTAATTTTGATGTTGGTAACAGTGGTAGTGGTGGTGTTAGAAATAGTGGTAGTGGTGATGTTAGTAACAGTGGTAGTGGTGATGTTAGTAACAGTGGTAGTGGTGATGTTAGTAACAGTGGTAGTGGTGATGTTAGTAACAGTGGTAGTGGTGATGTTATTAACAGTGGTAGTGATGTTAGTAACAGCGGTAGTGGTGATTGTAACAGTGGTAGTGATGTTAGTAACAGCGGTAGTGGTGATTGTAACAGTGGTAGTGATGTTAGTAACAGTGGTAGTGGTGATAGTAACAGTGGTAGTGATGTTAGTAACAGTGGTAGTGGTGATGTTAGTAACAGTGGTAGTGGTGATGTTAGTAACAGTGGTAGTGGTGATGTTAGTAACAGTGGTAGCGGTGGTGATGTTAGTAACAGTGCGTAGTGATGTTATATGTGGTAATGTGGTGATGGTACATGGTAGGATTAGTTAGTAATTAATGGTGGTGGTAGATAATGGATGGTGATAATGTTAGTAATAGTGGTAATAGTGATGATACCTTTACCTTTGATATACCTTTGAAGAGTTTCGAGAGTTTCTCTACTCTCTGAGCCGGGCCATGGGCCAGGCTCGTCTGGTGCTTGCCTGGTCAACCATAGTAGTGGCAATAGTGGTGGTTGTGATGTTAGTAATAGTGGTAGTGATGTTAGTAATAGTAGTGGTGGTTGTGATGTTAGTAATAGTGGTAGTAGCGATGTTAGTACTGGTGGTGGGGAGGGATGGGGGTAAGGTAGTGTTGGAGGTGATACTGACCGGTGCTGCAGACATCATCGTCAGCTGGTAGTTCAGGGTAGGGGTCGAGGGTGGGGTCACTGTAGAAGCTGGTCCAGCGGGGCGACGACACCGCAGCCAGCACCGCACCCTTCAGCTTGCGGCGGGCGTTCATCTTGCGCATCTCCTCCACCGTAGAATGCAAGTGTGACCGCGAGGCATACTTGTCACGGTCCTGCCGGCGAGACATACACCGTCAATACTAGTGACGGCAGCCACGGTGACACAATAATAACCTTACTTCATACTCAAAGTAACGGCAAACTGGAGAGAAAAAAAGAGAGAGAGAGAGAGAGAGAGAGAGAGAGAGAGCGCATCTTAAAACATCTTAAGACTTTTTTTATTAGGTAACACCACGGCAAATAAGTCACATGAGGCAGGCATTTAGACAATGCAGAAAGCATAGTTATAAAATGTAAAAAAAAAAAAGAAATGAGTGCAGATATCACGTGCAAAAATTCCCAATTGACAATATCCATAAAGGACAAGAACGGCAACTTAGGAAAATCATGATTTAGGTACTGAAGGAAAATGTCCGCACACAAAACATTATCACTGTACAGTTGTGACATCAAACAGGATTGATGTTATTAAATGTAATAGTGCTTTAGACTCTTTATTCGGGCTTCTGAAATTCAGTGTTAGGTTTGTTAGTCATTTGACATGATGTTCCCTCCCAGACCCTTTTCTTTGTCTGGCTCAGTTCATTACAATTACCGAGGTTGAACTCTAGCAGCCACTTGCTTAATCATTACTGCAGCCAGTCCAGGTTGTACGAGAATTTACTCACTTTTTCTTTTCACAGTCTCATTATTATTTAAACATTGTCTGTGAACTTTAATATATGCGAATATATTCTCCCTCATTATTCCGTTGATAAATCTTTCCATCTTTCCCAGACGTCTGCACCAGTTTGCTACCGGGGCCTCTTTTTCTATTCTCTCTTTTCCTTTGAAATTACAACAGTTGACAAGCAAATATACTCAGCACTTCTCCCTGCTGCTCAAGCATTACCATCGCGCTGCACAAAGGAATCTTGTTTTTAAAACTATCTTCCACACACAGCTAAAGTTACTGTACATGAAATGTTCCTTGCAAATAACAATTTGTATTGCTATACTTTTATTTATATTTTTAAATGAATTAATTCAATAAGTTTGATTTAAGAAAGGTTAATACGAAAATAAATTCCTAATCTGAAAAAACAATTTTGGTTCTTTCACTTAAGCAGGCAATGTGAATTTAATGAGAAAATAGCGTGTTTGGGCATTTATACTTTAACCACGGAATTCCACTCATGTTCTTAAAAAATATTTCATTTTATATTTACAAAGTAACCTCGTATGCGTCTGCATTCAGTTATATCAGTTATTACAAATTATTTGTTTGCTTAAAGCAGAATGATTTCATATGCCACTACCGTCAAGCTCCTAAAACACTATGTAAATATACACGTGTGATGTGTGAGGGATGGGAGAGGTCAGAGTACAGTAAAGTATAGCGACAACACATCCAGAAAATTACGAATTACGAAGTGAAAGTGAAAGCTTTCAAAATACCCTCGTTGACTGACACCAACAAATGTGGTAACTGGTTTAGAAAAGCGACAACTTGAAGACTGAGACACATGTGCAACATTTTGGAAACTTTGCGGACACGTTTCGGTTAAGGGACTGATTACCTCAAACTGCTCCTCATCTTCCACCGTTCTTTATATGGGACTGAAGAAGCCACTGGCTGGCGAAACGTTCCCTCAATAAAAATTCCCAAAGAAACGGGTGATAAAATATGAAACTATAAAGATTTCCTGACATCGTCAACAGAGAACAAGAGGCTACAGTTGTAAACTGAGAAAAAAAACCGATGAAAATATAAATTATTTCTTTACAGATTTGTGGATAAAGGTCAAAAACTATGAATACAGAATGAATAAACTTGACCTCATGATATTAAATTCAGAGATAAAAGACAACGTGTAAAACACAGACAAACTCATCGGCATGAAAGAAGCAGGTGACTATAATAATGGAAAAAACAGAAGTAATTCTGAGGTAATCAGTCCCTGGGCCCTGATTAGGGTGGTCACTCTGTCAGGCTGAGGGACTTACCACCACTTATCAAAAGCTGATGGACTGATCAGCTCAAAATTAATAATGTCCATTGTTATATTAGTCTGTAGTCAACTGAATCCTGCTGCGCTGACGGAAAGTTTCAGCAGTAAAGATACCTAAAGGACACTGAACTTAACAAAAATTTAATGAAGACAAAATAGGTGACAGCACAGTTATATCCTTTCTTTTTTTACTTATTATACGAGATATAAAATACGATTTGTTCGAAGATACGACAACGTGTCAAGTTTTAAGAGAGCAAAGAGGCGGTGGGGGCAATGGCTTGGTGTCTTGTGGAAATATTCAGGTATTATACTCGAATCCTTTCCAGAGCTCCAGTTATTACATTCATGGGGAAGCACTGAACCTGTGAAGAGTCATACAGCGCCTTGGGAAAATAGGTAATCAGGTTTGATTAGAGGCAGGGAAGGATATCTCTAATTCCTTGGATCAAGAACGCTTCACCAGCATCAATGTACCGCCTTGAGCTATTATGAGTGGTGGGAACTCTTCCTACAGTGGTGAGTTGTTTCTCCACTAATCTTTCTTACTAACAAAGCTAAGGTGCTTGCAGCTGTGTATCATATTTTCTATTCAGATTTTTTAATATTCCATATGTAAGACAAATGTTTTCAGTTCAAACATTTAGGTCTACTGGTGTCTTATGCATGGTTCAAGTTGACACCTTCAATTAGCAGAGGTTGAAGGCTTATATTTTACATATAAGCAGTAGTAATAACAACAGCTCAAACAAAGCCATCTTCACGTTTCGAGTAAAAATTAAGAAATTAATTTTTAATGGACGATTTAAAATTGTATAAGGATAAAATTACCATATAATTGAAAACACACACACACACACACACGCGTGCGCGCGCGAATGATGGTACGTGATGAGGTATCAGAGTGGTCGCCTGTGACGAGCGAGGTTCTACAAGGGTATGTGTGAATGACTTGACAGAAGAGATAGATTCAGAGGTGTCCCTGTTTACAGACGATGTGAAGCTAATGCGGAGAATTCAAGTGAGTCAGGTAGAACTACAAAGACATCTAGACAGGCTGCAAGCCTGGTCCAACTGGCTCCTGGAGTTTAATCCCACCAAATGCAAAGTCATGAATATTGGGGAAGGTCAGAGAAGACTGCAGACAGAGTACAGGCTAGGTAGCCAAAGACTGCAAACTTCACTCAAGGAAAAGGATCTTGAGTAGAGTATAATACTGAGCACATCTCCTGAGGTGCACATCAACCAAATAACTACTGCAGCATATGAGCGCCTGGCAAACCTAAGAATAGCGTTTCGACACCTGAGTAAGGAATCGCTCAAGACTCTGTACACCGTGTACGTCAGGCCCATATTAGAGTATGCAGCACCAGTATGTAACCCACACCTGGTCAAGCACGTCAAGAAATTAGAAAAAGTGCAAAGGTTTGCTACAAGACTAGTCCCGGAGCTAAGGGGTATGTCCTACTAGGAGAGGTTAAGGGAAATAAACCTGATGACACTGGAGGACATGAAGGAAAGGGGAGGAGACATGATAACAACAAAATTCTGAGAGGAATTGAAAAGGTGGATAGAGTCAGGATGTTTCAGAGATGGGACACAACAAGGGGTCACAACTGGAAGCTGATAACCCACACGAGTCACAGGGATGTTAGGATGTATTTCTTCAAACCATGACAGCCTAAGTAGTTGGCAAATGGTTAAACTGTGTTCCATAACTAGCTGCTTGGTACAAGACAAGCACCAATGAGGGGAAGGGGGGAGATAGGAGCACCTGGTAACAGGTGGCTGTGCCTCGAATGTGTGTGTCCTCAATAGACAGTCTTCTCAAAGTTACGATTCCTGTTGAATGAGGGGCTAAGCACCCCGTATAACTTGTTACTCATCTGTTGGGCCCACCAGGCCAGCCACTTCTCGAGGACAGGTCTATGTATCTGGGTCATGATTTAACTGAGGCAGACATCAGCCATAGTCAGCTCGTTGCATTAGCCTTCGCCTCGGCATCTGCCTGTTCATTTCCCGGAACACCAATAATGTCCGGGCACTAAGTGAACTCCATAGCCTCGCGTCGTGCGTCGTGACAGGCTAACCAAACCTGAGTCTTTTAGACCACAGGATGACAAACATATTTACAGAAAGCGTAAAAATGTGCTCTTCTCTTGACGTGGCACTGGGCTGGGCTTTTCTAGTCTATTATTAAACTAAGAAAAGTGAATGAGAGAGAATTATAAAAGCAACACAGCTGCAGAATAATAAATAAAACTTAAGTGAAGGTTGAAAGACACTGAGGCTGATGAATGGTAAGCAAACCTTTTCTTCTGCTATACCTTTGAAAGATTTCGAGAGTTTTTTCTACTCCAGCAACCTGGCCCTGTGCCAGGCTTCTCTAGTGCTTACTTGGTCAACCAGTCTGTTACTGCTGGTGGCCCAATGACCCACAAGTCCTTCACAGCCTGGTTGATCAGGCAGGCAGAGAAATAAAAAGATAGAGAATCTTTAGAGACGGTGGTGATGAGTGTTTAAAGACTGATTATAAAAAGAGAATATTCAAGGACTGTGAGGACGGAAAGAAACCTTAAACAAATTAAAGAGAAAATAGAAGGTAAGAAAACGACTCAGCATGTGCAATAAACTGCCTAAAATGAAAGCGAAAAAGGTAACAGCAGAGAGCAAGACGAAGAGTCTGGATTGAAAGGCCATAAAAATCCCTGGGTGATGGATCAGATGTGGATAAGCTTGGCGGGAGGCACGATGGACCCAACATTTTTCTGGATGCCTCTTTGCTGCGAGGTGATAACGAGAGATATCTCACGGTTATGTCTGAAAACTTGTGTTAGCTCTTGACAACACAGCTACCAACACTAGGGTTCCTTGATGCAGGGGAGACTCTTCTACACCACTCATGTTGCCTTCTCTATACTTTCTCAAAACTAATTACCTACAATTTCCCCTTGGAACAAACCTAATTGCCTATAATTTTCCCTTGGAACAAACCTAATTACCTACAATTTTCCCTTGGAACAAACTTAATTACCTCAAATTAACTGTTGTGAACCAGGAAAATTGGTAATAAATCGTGGTATTGTGTCAGCGTTCAGCTAACATTTATTACCAATTCAGCTTAAATCGTGGGAAATGATGGCAACTGGAAGACATTGTTAATGTTATGGTTAAGGTCTACCTACCTGCAGAGTTTTCCGTGGCCCAGGCATTGGACCTGGCCTCCCTGTGGATCAGGGCCTGATCAACCAGACTGTTACTGCCGCACATAGTCCGACGCATACGAACCACAGCACGGCTGATCGGGCACTGACTTTAGGTATCTGTCCACCTCCATCTTGAAGGCAGCCAGGTGTCTATTGGTAATTCCCCCCTTATGCATGGTGGGAGGCTGTTGAACAGTCTTGGGTCACGGACACTTACTGTGTTTAATCTTAAGTGTACCAATGGCGCCCCCAGTGTTCCCTGGGTGTGAATGATGACGTTTCAAGATAATACATCACTCGTGGTAGCAATGGTACATTATAAGCTGGCGAGACTCAGCATTCGTGACACCTTGTGATGTTTCGCACAAGTGTACAATTAAAAAGTTTCTCTAAAATACTCTCTTAAAGTATTATCTTCTCCTTTAGTGGACATCGATACACAGAGTAAACCTGAGATGCGATTAGGTTGGCGTCTTCAGATGAGCCCATGGTGTTTTTCAGATTCCTTGGGTCATGAATAATCATAATCGATCCCGAAGGGGATAAAAAAAAAATTCCTTACGGCCTCCAAGGGAATCACCTGAAACTCCTTAAGCCTATGAAAATCACACGCTTCCACTGACACGCATACCTTACCGAGCAGATAAGACAGACATAATTGATTCATCATTTCATGTTTTGGACATGATTAATATAATTTCACTATTTTTATTGTTAAATGTACACTAAGCACATTTTACCCTAAAAATTCGAAAACAAAATATAATAGTATTTCCATCCTAGCGACAGGCATACAGACGTATATATTGAAAAATGCTTTAAAACAAACATTTTACAGAATTTTATTAGCTTGCAAATGAGACCAAAATATCCATCTTAAGTTTACATACAATGGAGTAAAATTAAATGATGTTGTCATTTCCGACCAGCCCGGACTTAGTTACTGGGCGCTACTTTAACACGCCCTATGGATCACAACTCGGGTTTACTCTATGCATTCATGTCTACTACATTAACAATGTTAATTATGTTTTTTTTTTTTGGTTTAGTTTGGTAATATTTTGTTAAGTTAACACTGGTTTGGTATGATCTGGTTTCATTTAATTTGGTTATGTTACGATGGGCTTGGTTAAAGAAGATAAAGATTGTCAGTTATGTCATGTAGTTCCATAATTCCCATAATGATATATTGTAGACTGTGTGCGAGTGCTACCGTACCACTCTCACAAGTTCTTCATAAAGGCTTACCGTAAGGGACTAGTCTCGATGTCTGCTTATGAAACCTTTCTCACTGACTTACAGTAATGCTGACGTGCTGGGGGAGTTGTAGAAACACTGACATCTGATTTATATTCTGTTGAAGGCCTCGCCAAGCAGAAAACCAGTTAGCAAAAGAACTGCCGACGGAATTTTCGAAAGGACAGGTTGCAATATTTTCTGCCTTCGAGTTCAAGCCAAAAAACAACAGCCACAAGAATGCCAGGTTCAGCCGGGATGCCAGGAGCTGTAGTTCCCAAGTTATGCTTGATCTGCAACAAAAAGTTACCTGGAATCGACAAGGCATTGGCAATGGTGATTATGTTTTGTAAAATGTTGCAGCCGCTGATCTTGTGGCACACGAGCTTAAATACCACACAAGCTGTTTTGTGGTGTCCCGGTCGATACCATGCTATGGTGAAGGAAAACAGAATAAGTCAAGACACTGCCCAACACCGTGCTGATAAAGAAGTACTGCCTACGACTGAGAAAAGTATTTCAGCTGGAAGAACCTACTTATCTTGGAAAGACAGTCAAGCACTGGGTACCAGGCCAAGACATGGATGGAGACTTCTACCAAGACAAAACAGCCACACGACTCGTGCTACACATCTTTCATACCCTGAGGACAGGGCAGTCAAACATTTTGGTAAGGCCCTCCGGCTCTTAGCGTTCTTTCTTATCATTTTCTTATCTTTGAAGCTACATCTGTTACCACCTGTGAGGTTTCTATCAACGCATTATGAACATCAGGGACATTACCACAACCTTAGATAGAAAACTGGTTGTGATTCAGTTTTTGGCTAGAGAAGCCGTTCAAAACACCTTCGTTTCAAAGCCTGGCAGAAGTGCTATGCGTTTCTTCTAGCCCTATAACGAACTGAAGATAGAAAGTTAGCTCTTCTACTCTCCTGAGCAATTCATTATTCAAGTCTACGGAGGAGGAGGTACAAGTTCGGTGAACAACCTCAGGAAGTAGTTGTTCTGCCAGAGAAATCAGAAGGTAGTAATTCCACCGACTCGGAAAGCTCAGTACCACCACAATAAAAGAACTCTACCAGACCAGCATTTGAGTATTTGCCCATGATCCACTAATTCGAGAACCAGACCACTGCCTTCATGGTTGGAAAATAGTTGAAGGAAAGCTTATTCCCAGTGAATTACTATCTCACAAGTTGCAACGACGTGCCAGGAGCTGGTAAAATGTGCTGTCGAAAACCATGTTAGTCAGTCTTACAACTGCATCAAGGGGCTACTCTGCACAACCCTCTGTAAATGTCAGTGCAAGACTAACTCTCAGTAGTGCGCTATTATAACTGCATTTCCAACATTTTTAACTACTTCAGTTGCTACTTAAATTATGATTGCTTCTTTCTTACTCTTCTGTACGTCATTTAAGGATGGTCATTTTTATCTTAATTGAAAATTAATAAAATTCTGTAAAATGATCGTTTTGAAGCATTATTTGATATATATGCTTGTATGCCTATATTGGTATGTAAATATTATGACTCACGAAATCGTAATGACACGATTGCAAACAAACCATACCACGGGCGGGGATAGAACCCGCGATCAGAGTCATAAAACTCCAGACCGACGCGCTAGCCACTGGGCCAGCTGGCTACAATAAGATTCATCCAACTAGGTGCCTATGCTAACCTTCCTATGGTGTATAAATATACCCAGTTCGACAAACCTTGTTGTAGCCAGCTGATCCAGTGGCTAGCGCGTCGGTTTGGAGTTTTATGACTCTCTGATCGCGGGTTCTATCCCCACCCGTGGTATGGTTTGATTGCAATCGTGTCATTACGATTTCGTGAGTCATGATGACGGCTTTGAGGGGACTTGAGCTAGAGCTAGTCACGGCCACGCTGGCGGGAGATTCGTCTGTAAAAACTTACATTTGTGATCACAGTGGTGCCTATGCTAACCTTCCTATGGTGTATAAATATACCTAGTTAGATGAATCTTATTATAGCCAGCTGACCCAGTGGCTAACGCGTCGGTCTGGAGTTTTATGACTTTCTGATCACGGGTTCTATCCCCACCCGTGGTATGGTTTATGTAAATATTATATTTTTTTCGAGAATATTAAAATAAAAGTAGGTCTTTCGTGCTTTAGGTACATTAAAAGTAACTGTGAAATCTGATTCCTTGTGCCTTAAAACATACAAAATGATGAATCATGTCTCTACCTTATTCGGCAGCTATATATAGCAAAACCAGCATGTAATTTTCATAGTCCTATGGGGTATCAAGGGAGGCGTCCCCTGGAGACATTAAGCGAAATTTGTTCTGCTTTCCTTCGGCACCAATTATTGATGAGCCAAGAAATCTGGAAAATAATTTAGGCACACTTTAACACGCGTCTGAATCACGACATAAGCGAGTCACGACCACTACTTTCTGATAATGTAATCATTAATATTTATGGGTTTTTTTTCATTTCCCACGTCATAATTAACACCAGTAAAGTACTGATGAGAGCGAGTCGTGAAATAAAATTGCAGTTAGCCTCACATTCACTTCATTGATTGTTATACTATATGTTCCTCAGTAATTATCTTCAATAAATTCTGATTAAAACTAATTATCTTTTAATATTCGTCTTCAGCACGTATAACGTATCCGGATACAACGGATGAAGAATGTTTCTTGAAGAATACCACTCTAGGGTTAAAGCACAGGTTACCTCCTATAAAATATGATCCATAAATGGATTAACATATTTTACTATGAAGATTTCTTCTTTTGTTCCAGTAAATACCAAGTTTAATACAGAAGATGTATTGCCTTCTCTTACTCGTCTCGCTTTATTTATATGCTGATGCATAGAAAACTATCATTGCATTTCATTATTTGAAGTTCCAGTCTCATAAATTACCAAGTTTATTTCTTCACCAATCATTCCCTTATTATATTACCTACCATCAGTTTCTCATATTTATTTTGGATTATATTTCATCATAAAATTTCATTTTTCTGTTTAGTTTTTTATTTCCTTAGCTTGCATAGTTTCTTTTACAAATATTGCAGCTCCCCTCCTTCCTTCCCTTTATTGTGTAAGATTGTTTTTCCTACCCTCACAGCCCGGCCTGGGCCAGTCTGCTTGTTCAAGCAGACTGTTTCTGTTGTTAACGTTACTTACTCAACGATTTTTAATTCCAATATAAACTAACATAGTCCTGGTAAAATAGGAAAACACTGATTTAATTCCATTATAAAACTAACAGTGTCTTAGGAAGATTGAATAACACTGATTGAATCCCACTAAAAGCCAACATTGTCATAGTTGGATAGGTAAACACTGACTTTATTCCACTATAAAACCAACCTTGTCTTAGGAAGACGCACCAAATACTTTGATACCATTGATGATTTACGAGAATTTTTCTACTCACAGAGCCCGGCCTTGGGCCAGGCGTGTCTGGTAGCAACAACGGCCTGTTCAACCAGGCTGTTGTTGCAACTTTAATTCTACTAGAAAAGAAACATTGTATTGGGAAGATAAGTAAAAACAGCGAGTGCTTCCGTGGATGGGTCTCCCAAGATGTGTCTCACCTTGATCCAGCGGTGGTTGAGCGCTTCTTTGACGGTGATCCGCTCGTTGGGGTCGAAGGTGAGCATCCGACGGACGAGGTCTTTGGCATGGTCGCTGATGCACTCCCAGGTGGGCGTGGTGAGCTGTGGGCGGAGGAAGGCAACGTGAAGCACCTCTGTCACTAGCTTGACAACCCACTGATCAGATATTGGTATGTGTAATAGGTTGTGGGGGGGAGAGAGAGAGAGAGAGAGATATAAAGAGGAGGAGAGAGAGAGAGAGAGAGAGAGAGAGAGAGAGAGAGAGAGAGAGAGAGAGAGAGAGAGAGAGAGAGAGAGAGAGAGAGAGAGAGAGAGAGAGAGAGAGAGAGAGAGAGAGAGACTAATCAAATAAAACCTCTGGGGAAAAAAGGCATCCAAGATGGAATTAAAACAGTAGAGATAAAAATTCGTAAGTCCACACACTCCAATTAGGGACAAATTTACCTTAACCATCATCACAATAGTTACTCTTTGCTGGTTCAGTGTGCACACAGTATAACAGAATACATAATAATCTTCCGAGTTCTGAGACAAGCCTCGTCTTTCTTTACTCTAATTTAATTCTTAGCAGACACTTCCATTTAATTTTGTAAAAATTATCAAATACACACCTCAGGCAAACCAAACACATCAAACAAATGAAACACACAAAAAAAACATAAGCACAAAACTATTTGGCACAGATTATCTAGGTCCAATTATATGGTACAAGTCCTTCTTCCTGTGTTACTGTAACACTTCACCACCACGGAAGTATTACTCGAGGTAAATGTACAAGTGAGTGGCGCGCACACTGACGCGCCTGGGATCATACTGGTGGCCAAGACAAGACATTATGTCTCAGGCGCAATCTGAGGAGACAGGAAAGAGGAGCCAGGAACTCTAACGGAACCATGGATAATATCAGAGACCCGAGAACAATGAAGGTAAGGAACAACGTGAGAGACCTCAGAACAATAAAGAGCCCAGGACAAATGTACTGTAAGGAACTTCAGAACGCTAAAGGGGCAAGCAACAATGTGAGGGACCTGGAAACACAGTGTAGGTACACTTATCAATGTAAGGGACATGTGAACAGTGCAGATACACTTATCAATGTGAGGGACCTGGGAACAGTGCAGGTACAACTATCAATGTGAGGGACCTGGGAATACAGCGCAGGTACAATTATTAATGTGAGGGACCTGGGAACACAATGTAGGTACAATTATCAGTGAGGAGCCTGAAAACACAATGAAGAGGCAAAGTACATTGTATGGAGACTGGCGACACCATGAAGGAACAAGTACTCATGTTAGGAGCTAGATGGTGATGAGGGTCTCTGAGAGGAATATAGTGATATTAAATATATAGAGATGAGATACTATATTGACGACTTTATAAATCCCACTGCGTGGGTCGAAAAGTCATAGAAAGACCCGTGACTTTACAAAGCCACTTCTTGGATTTATAAAGCTTCATGTAACTACATTTGTGTGTCCCTCTCCTCTGATGTGTGATCAGTGACATACACACGAACACTACATTCATATATCAACATCACACCTTTCTGCCAGCATCCTAACCACTTTTTTCACACTTGATAACCTTTTGATCCAAGAAGTTTGAGCTATGCTCTGGGCAAACCCAATAACCTCCTACTTTTCCAGGCGCTTAATGACCAATATAGGCTTAGCACCTTCCTAGAATTGCAATAAGTGTCAATTTTTTGATCAGCTCATTTCTTTATAACAACACTCTTAATTCCATTACTTTCGGGCTTCCCATTCACTTTTCCTTTAACTATTAATTATATACATAATAATCTCTATTAATTCTCTCACTATAATCATCACAATGTTTGTGTGTATGTGATACATTATCCGGGGTCAATAAAACCAGATTTGGAGTAGCCTTAATAATTATAGGTTGGGCAGGTAAACGAGTAGGTGTGGATGGGGAAGCCAGTAGGACCTGCTAGTATTGGGCCATTATAGGTCTGCTGCATTGCAACAGAACTTACAGAAGCAGAATAATGCTTGCAGAGTCCTGTCGTAAGTAGTCTAATTAGTTTGTCGTATACACTCTTAAAGTTTCTTACTGTTTGTTCAACCCACCACCTGTTGGATCTCTCTGCAACTATCTATCATTTTATATATGT
>WNWK01000092.1:0-5000 GCA_009830355.1 Cherax destructor | reverse complement strand
GGTCGATTTCCCTTAACCTCTCCTCGTAGGACATACCCCTTAGCTCCGGGACTAGTCTTGTTGCAAACCTTTGCACTTTCTCTAGCTTCTTTACGTGCTTGGCTAGATGTGGGTTCCAAACTGGTGCTGCATACTCCAGTATGGGCCTAACGTACACAGTGTACAGGGTCCTGAACGATTCTTTATTAAGATGTCGGAATGCTGTTCTTAGGTTTGCTAGGCGTCCGTATGCTGCAGCAGTTATTTGGTTGATGTGCGCCTCAGGAGATGTGCCTGGTGTTATACTCACCCCAAGATCTTTTCCTTGATTGAGGTTTGTAGTCTCTGCCCCTAGACTGTACTCCGTTTGCGGTCTTCTTTGCCCTTCCCCAATCTTCATGACTTTGCACTTGGTGGGGTTGAACTCCAGGAGCCAATTGCTGGACCAGGCTTGCAGCCTGTCCAGATCCCTTTGTAGTTCTGCCTGGTCCTCGTCCGATTGAATTCTGTGTGTGTGTGTGTGTGTGTGTGTGTGTGTGTGTGTGTGGTGTGTGTGTGGTTGTGGTGTGGTGTGGTGTGTGTGTGTGTGTGTGTGTGCTGTGTGTGTGTGTGTGTGTGTGGTGTTGTGTGTGTAGTGTGTGTGTGTGTTGTGGTGTGTGTGTGTGTGGTGTGTGTAGTGGGGTGTGGTGTGTGTGTGGTGTGTGTGTGGTGTGTGTGTGGTGTGTGTGGTGTGTGTGTGTGTGTGTAGTGTGTGTGTGTGTGTGTGTGTGTGGTGTGTGTGTAGTGTGTGTGTGGTGTGTGTGTGGTGTGTGTGGTGTGTGTGGTGTGTGTAGTGTGTGTGTGGTGTGTGTGTAGTGTGTGTGTGGTGTGTGTGTGGTGTGTGTGGTGTGTGTATGTGTGTGTGGTGTGGTGTAGTGTGTGTGTGTAGTGTGTGTGTGGTGTGTTTGAGGTATGTTGTGTGTGGTGTGTTGTACTCACCTAGTTGTGGTTGCAGGGGTCGAGACATAGCTCCTGGCCCCGCCTCTTCACTGGCCGCTACTGGGTCACTCTCCCTGCGCCATGAGCTTTATCATACCTCTTCTTAAAGCTATGAATGGAACCTGCCTCCACTACATCGCTTCCCAAACTATTCCACTTCCCGACCACTCTGTGACTGAAGAAATACTTCCTAACATCCATGTGATTTATCTGGGTCTTCAACTTCCAACTGTGTCCCCTTGTTGCTGTGTCCCATCTCTGGAACATGCTGTCTCTGTCCACCTTGTCGATTCCTCTCAGTATCTTATATGTCGTTATCATGTCCCCCTATCTCTCCTGTCCTCCAATGTCGTCAGGTCGATTTCTCTTAACCTCTCCTCGTAGGACATACCCCTTAGCTCCGGGACTAGTCTTGTTGCAAATCTTTGCACTTTCTCTAGCTTCTTTACGTGCTTGGTTAGGTGTGGGTTCCAAACTGGTGCTGCATACTCCAATATGGGCCTAACGTACACAGTGTACAGGGTCCTGAACAATTCTTTATTACGATGTCGGAATGCTGTTCTTAGGTTTGCTAGGCGCCCGTATGCTGCAGCAGTTATTTGGTTGATGTGCGCCTCAGGAGATGTGCCTGGTGTTATACTCACCCCAAGATGTTTTTCCTTGACTGAGGTTTGTAGACTCTGTCCCCCTAGACTGTACTCCGTCTGCGGTCTCTTTACCCTTCCCCAATCTTCATGACTTTGCACTTGGTGGGGTTGAACTCCAGGAGCCAATTGCTGTTCTAGCAATTGGCTCCTGAACAGATCCCTTTGTAGTTCTGCCTGGTCCTCGTCCAAATTCACATCATCTGCAAACAGGGACACTTCGGAGTCTATTCCTTCCGTCGTGTAGTTCACAAATACCAGAAACAGCCCCGATCCTAGAACTGACCGCTGTGGAACCCCACTCGTCACCGTCGCCCACTCTGACACCTCGCCACGTACCATGACTCGCTGCTGTCTTCCTGACAGGTATTCCCTGATCCATTGAAGTTCCTTCCCTGTTACCCCTGCCTGGTCCTCCAGCTTCTGCACTAATCTCTTGTGTGGAACTGTGTCATACGCCTTCTTACAGTCCAAGAATATGCAATATACCCACACCTCTCTCTCGTCTTACTGCTGTCACCCTGTCGTAGAACTCCAGTAGGTTTGTGACACAGGATTTCCCATTCCTGAAACCGTGTTGGCCGTCGTTGATAAGCCCATTCCTTTGTACGTGCTCCACCACTCTTTTCCTGATGATCTTCTCCATGACCTTGCATACTAAACATGTCAGTGCACTGGTCTGTAGTTTAGTGCTACTTGCCTGTCTCCTTTTTTTATAAATTGGGACTACATTTGCTGTCTTCCATACCTCGGGTAGTTGCCCTGTTTCGATAGATGTGTTGAAGATTGTTGTTAGGGGTACACATAGCTCCTCTGCTCCCTCTCTCATGACCCATGGAGAGATGTTATCCGGCCCCATCGCCTTTGTGTACTCACCTAATTGTGGTTGCAGGGGTCGAGACTCAGCTCCTGGCCCCGCCTCTTCGCTGTCTGCTACTGGGTCTCTGCTCTCTCTGCTCCATGAGCTTTATCATACCTTGTCTTAAAACTATGTATGGTTCCTGCCTCCACTATATCTTTCTCTAGACTATTCCACTTCCTGACTACTCTGTGGCTGAAGAAATGCTTCCTAACATCCCTTTGACTCATCTGAGTCTTCAGCTTCCAGTTGTGTCCCTTGTTTCTGTGTTCCTCTCTGGAACATCCTGTCACTGTCTACCTTGTCAATTCCCCAGTATTTTGTATGTCGTTATCATGTCTCCTCTGACCCTTCTTTCCTCCAGTGTTGTTAGTCCTATTTCCCTCAACCTTTCTTCAAAGGACAGACCCCTGAGTTGTGGAACTAACCTTGTCGCAAACCTTTGCACTTTCTCTAGTTTCTTTACGTGCTTGTGTGTGTGTGTGTGTGTGTGTGTGTGTGTGTGGTGTGTGTGTTTGATGTGTGTGGTGCGTGTGGGGTGCGTGTGTGTGTGTGTAGTGTGCGTGTGTGGTGTGTGTGTGGTGTGTGTGGTGTGTGTGTGTGGAGTGTGTGTGGTGTGTGTGTGTGTGGAGTGTGTGTGTGGAGTGTGTGTGTGGTGTGTGTGTGTGTGTGTGGGGTGTGTGTGTGTAGTGTGTGTGGTGTGAGTTGGTGGTGTGATGTGTGTGGTGTGAGTGTGTGTGGTGTGAGTGTGTGTGGTGTGAGTGTGTGTGGTGTGAGTGTGTGTGGTGTGAGTGTGTGTGGTGTGAGTGTGTGTGGTGTGAGTGTGTGTGGTGTGAGTGTGTGTGGTGTGAGTGTGGTGTGGTGTGGGAGTGTGTGGTGGGTGTGTGTGGTGTGAGTGTGTGTGGCTGGTGTGAGTGTGTGTGGCTGGTGTTTGTGTGTGGTGAGTGGTGTGTGTGTGTACTCACCTAGTTGTGGTTGCAGGGGTCAAGTCATAGCTCCTGGCCCCGCCTCTTTACTAGTAGCTACTAGGTCACTTCCTGCTCCATGAGCTTTATCATACCTCTTCTTAAAGCAATGTATTGATCCTGCCTCCATTACATCACTTCCTAACATCCCTGTGATTCATCTGAGTTTTCATTTTCCAACTGTGACCCCTTGTTGGTGTGTCCCATCTCTGGAACATCCTGTTTCTGTCCACATTGTCGATTCCTCTCAGTATTTTATATGTCGTTATCATATCCCTTTAATCTTTCCTGTCCTCCAGTGTCGTCAGGTCGATTTCCCTTAACCTCTTCTCGTAGGACATGCCCCTTAGCTCCGGGACTAATCTTGTTGCAAACCTTTGCACTTTCTCTAGTTTCCTTACTTGCTTGGCTAGGTGTGGTTTTCAAATTGGTGCTGGATACTCCAATATAGGCCTAACGTATATGGTGTACAGGGTCCTGAACGATTCCTTATTGAGATGTTGGAATGCTGTTCTTAGGTTTGCTAGGCGCCCGTATGCTGCAGGAGTTATTTGGTTGATGTGCGCCTCAGGAGATGTGCCCGGTGTTATACTCACCCCAAGATCCTTTTTCTTGAGTGAGGTTTGTAGTCTCTGGCCCCCTAGGCTCTTCCCCAATCTTCATGACTTTGCACTTAGGTGGGCTGAATTCCAGGAGCCAGTTGCTGGACCAGGTCTCCAGCCTGTCCAGATCCCTTTGTAGTTCTGCCTGGTCCTCGTCCGACTGAATTTTTCTCATCAACTACACGTCATCTGCAAACAGGGACACTTCTGGGTCTATTCCTTCCGTCATGTCTTTTCACAAATACCAGAAACAGCACCGGTCCTAGGAGTTACCCCTGTGGAACCCCGCTCATCACAGACTCCCACTCTGACACCTCGCCACGTACCATCACTCGCTCTTGTCTTCCTGACAGGTATTCCGTGATCCACTGCAGTGCCTTCCCTGTTATCCCTATCTGGTCCTCCAGCTTTTACACCAATCTTTTGTGTGAAACTGTGTCAAACGCCTTCTTACAGTCCAAGAAAATGCAATCTACCCACCCCCCTCCCTCTTGTCTTACTGCTGTCACCCTGTCATAGAACTCCAGTAGGTTTGTGACACAGGATTTCCCGTCCCTGAAACCGTGCTGGCTGTCCTTTCTAGCTGCTCCACCACTCTTCTGATAATCTTCTCCATGACTTTGCATACTATACATGTCAGTGACACTGGTATGTAGTTTAATGCTTCGTATCTGTCTCCTTTTTAAAAATTGGGACTACATTTGCTGTTTTAAAATACCTCTGGTAGTCTCCCTGTTTTGATAGATGTGTTGAATATTGTTAGGGGTACACATAGCGCCTCTTCTCTCTCAGGACCCATGGAGAGATTATGTCCGGTCCCATCGCCTTTGAGGTATCTAGCTCACTCAGCAGCCTCTTCACTTCTTCCTCGGTTGCATGTATTGTGTCCAATACTTGGTGGTGTAACCCACCTCTCCGTCTTTCTGGAGTCCCTTCTGTCTCCTCTGTGAACACTTCTTTGAATCTCATGTTG